>VWZY01004280.1:0-10992 GCA_013399075.1 Chloroceryle aenea
TTTTCCAACCTGGATGAGTCTGGGATAAACAATGTCTGATAGCCTTCAATGAGGTGCAGTTAGCCAAAGCAGCAGGTAAACAAGGAATCAGGAAAAAGGCACCCTCAGCACTACAATAAACGTGACCCAACCCCTCAGTGTGTGTCTGGCTGCTAGGATGGTTCCTCTGCATACACCTAATGCTTGACAGGAAGCAGCAGTGCCACAGTGAACCAGCCTACTCAGCTCCTGCTCTTACCCATACAGGTCCCACGTTAGGGGGGTCGGGAAGATCCGGATGAAGCCTCCCCTCCGCTCATTCTCCTCCCTCACACGATGAAGAACCTTGATCTTGGAATAAAAAAGAGAGGGAAAAATATTTGACATCAAAACAAATACAATCAAAAATGAACCCTAGAAAGATCTCCCAAGTTTCAGAGGATGAGATTATGAATGCAGTCCTGGAAGTGTGCTGGGTACACACGATATCCTTAAGCAATGTTATCTTGCATTTACATTCTGAAGGAGTCTGTCACTGCTTGGAGCACATCCGTATGCCTGGTGTGACTGAGGGCAAGAGCAGCACCAGCAGCAAAACTCAGCAGTTCTGTTTCAAAGTGATACAACTGCTGCCATAATTTTCATACAAGTCCAATTGTCCTTTACTGAGCAAATAACCCCACACGCTGCATAAGAGCCAAGGTAAACAAAGGATGTTTAACAGCCTACTTACCTCTTCCATGGAGAGGCCTAGCACAGAGCTGCCTTGCCTTCCTGTTGCTTTTTCCCTGCCTGAGGGCATCAGTTTCTTCATTTCAGCATCACTGGCAGACAGAGGACGGGTACGCTGTAGAGACAGGGTGAATCCACATGTTTCTCTTCTCCCATCTCAACTCACTTTAAAAAAGGTTACATCCAAATTCCAGGATCCCATTCCCTGCAGAATCTATACTCCAGAGTACTACAGCCAGAATTCCCAGTTCCCCACTCCAGCTGTTAAGGAGTCCTCATCCCAGCCAGCACTAAGGGTGAATGTACACCTAGTTTTTAGCTCAGCAGGACTCACGAGGCAGGCTTCAGTGCCAGCATTTACACCCAGGCTTCAGTGCCAGCATTTACACCTCTAGCCCCTTTCAGGAAAAACATGAGGCATACCAGGAAGCACCAAAGCCAGGATTTCATACAGAAAAATCCCCACCCAAGGGGCACTGGAGCCAGCGCTCACCCTCCCAGGCCCCAAATGCACTTGGATTCACACTCCAGTGGTACCAGAACCATGATTCTCTGTTCCAGTTGGATTGCTGCATCAGAAGAACAGAACTGAAATTCACTGATCAGATAAAGTTAGAGAAAAAGAGAACAATTCAGCTCAACACCTGTTATTCTTTGTTACTATGCTGCTGGATCTCAACTTGCTCCTTCTCTCACCTAACAGACAGCTCTTGTACAGTTGCACAGAAGCATCAGACAAACTTGATGCAGGTTTTAAATAGAAGAAAAGAAATAATTTGCAGACAGACTCTCCAAGCTCATTCTTAACATGATAGGCAGTCTGATCAATGCTAAAGGGTAAGAATTCAAAGTGTCTTCCAATCAGAAGGATTATAAAGTTTTTAAATCCCAGCAAGCCTGAGATCTTTGAATGTGTTCTCAGATACACTTTAGCTGGTCACAGGCCTCGTTCAGAGAAAGTACCTCTGTAAAATGCCATTAAAGAGAGCCTGGCTGAGAAGGTATCATGCCTTTACACAACACTCAGATTTTAGCCCCATCCCACACAAAGAATGCCCTTCTTAATCTAGAAGGGACAGAAATGACAGAAACCCTCAACTGGATAAGCCCAGTGGGACATCCCATACTTTCTCAGGCACGACTAAAACTCCTGGCAAGATTAGGTTGTGTCTTGATTTGAAAGGACTGTTGGAATTGGATCTCATTCTCCATCCCATTAGAAACTGCAAGTGGCTTTTCAGAACGTGCAGCTGAAGCAGCTGCAAAAGCAATGGGCACTGCTATAGAGCATGGCAGTGACACTGCAGAGATTGGTACTGAGAGATCCAACAAGAACACAGACATAGCACAAGCTGGCTGAAGCTTTTTTATTAAGCCTAATGAAAACTAATTAAATAGAACAAGAGACAGTGAGGCAATGTGGATGAGAAGGTAAGAGACGAGCATTTGCAGAGGAAAAAAATATCAGTAGTCAAATAGGTGTACCTGATGCATTACCTGATGGCATTAAGCTGAAAGACTTTTAGCCTTTCTTCCAAACCTTTCCTCCATTTCAAAAGGACAGCTCAACAATTTTGCTTAACAGCTTCCCCTAAAACCTCCTCCCAGGTAGCTTTCTTTTAAAAAAAGATTTCCTGGCACTACCATAAAATCATCACATGAGAGCTGCTGCTGGAATTGAACATGAGGATGAAAAACTTCCTGCACTGGATGATCTCCTTTACTAAGGAAATACCTCAGTGAAATCATCTCCATTGTCTGCAGTAGAGATGACTTCATAGATCACAACCAGGAAATGTATGGCTAAAAATTGGCAGCTCTGGCTCCTATGACTGAGAAGCTCTGGCTCCTGCCTGTGAACAAACTACACTACTGTCAAAATGCTAGAGAAAAACTCTCCTGAGCTTCCTCCACCACCACTGCCCCCCCTCCCCTCCTCTCTCCAGTGCTTCCCTGCAGAATTCTCTCTGTCTGTAGCAGAGAAAAGGCTCCAGCTTCCCAAAGATCTTTCTTCCCCTGACCCAGCACATCTTTAAAAGCACAGATAAATACAATCACTTGGTTTTGTCTCCAAATCCTGCAAGCATCTCTGGTTCTCACCCCGTGGCTCTGATTACACTGAGCACTGACAGCAACTGGCACAAATGTCTCTCCTCTTCTTTCCAAGGCCTCATTATTCAGCAAGACTCCTTTCTCTTCGACTCAGCTAAACGTACAGAGCTACATAAATGGCAGCACATGGAATGTATTAGATTCTCAAGATGATTCCATGTGTCCTACCCTACTTCCTGCTGGGAAACATCAAAAACTGGGAATCAGGGCTATTCCATCCATGCAAGAAGCCCAGCAGCAAAATAATGCCTACTGTGTTCCCACACAGCCAGGTGCTTAGAGCTGTAAACTGGGTTGATCTGCCCATATGGCTTGCAAGGAGGATGCCAAATATGCCAGAGAGGTGGATCAGCATGACTCATGTGAGCAACAGCTCTGCATTTAATAACAGCTCCTCTAATAAATTCCTACCTCCATACCTGTTCTGACCCCAGTCACTCATTTTTGCAGCTTCCTTCAGGTGGTGTCTGCCAGAAAAGAATGCCTTTTCTTATGGGGCTGAGTTTTATCAGTACAGAATGACATTCACCATCCTTTTTGTTCAGGCTTACTCCAGTCCCTGTAGTACACAGGACAGAAGTTCCTCCTCCTCTTCCCTTCTGGTGTGACACTCCTATTTGCTGCTGCTTTCAGCAGCTCTTGGTTTGCATTCCCCTTTCCAATGGCCTACCAAATCCAGAACACTGCTGCCAGTGTCTTCATCATTTGCTGACCAGAGTGATAACTTCATCTTTAAACAACATTTCTTTGAAATGCTTGAGGGATTTGGCCCAGCTGACCTTGACTCTCAGCACACCTCACTCTTTTTTTAAGCTGCTAGAACTGATGTAAGTGTTTTTCCAACCTTTACTCTTGCCACATGGAAATGTATACCAGGACCTATCCTCCTTTCTTGTTCACTCCTTGACTCCCACCCTCCCCAGGCTACTTAGCTGCAAAATATATTGGTATAAATGTATCATACAAGGTGACCTGGGAAAGGCATCCCTTCTGCTGGTGAAGGGAGCTGAAGGGTACTCACCAGCCTGGGGTTTGCTGTTTGCGACTGCGCAGACACAGGACGCTGCAAGAGATAGAGAGAGAATAAACCCCTTGTGTTCTCCAGGACACCCTCACCCCAGGCTGAGCTGCAGAGTTACAAGCACCCTGAAGCAAGAGGGTGTAACTGATGTCCAGAGGCACAGCTAACAGCTTCTGTCCTTTCAGTTCAGGTCTTCCTCCCATCCTCCACGAACGCGTCCCGTCCCCATTCCAAACCCAGCACTCCCTAACCCTCACCTCAGGTGTGCTCAGCTGTGCAGAATGCACCTGGGTGTAAACATGGCTTTCAAAAGCACACTGAAAGGAGCTCTGCAGGTAGGTGAAAGAGCTCAGCTCTCATGACCAGTCTCAGTCCCTCCCAGGTATTTCCCTGGTGGTTCCTCGTAGGCTCCTACTACCTCAGGATTCCCTTGCTCATCTCCCTAAGACTTCAAGTGTGCTCCAGTGCACCCAGCACGTCTCAGACAATTCCAATGGACAGCAGCAGGTACTCTGTCACTGAACAAAAGTGGCTTTTCACTTCCTAACTCAACTCGAGCTATGCAGCCATGGTGCATGTCCCTGACAGGAGCATACACACCAGCTGCAGGAGGTCAGGATACACTGTTTGCCTGTGGAAAAAAGCATTTGAAAGTGCAAATGACAGAGGATCTCCCTGCTTTTAAGTGCTCCACAAGTATTTATGGACTACATCTCGTAGCCAGAGAGAGATGGAGAAGTGCCCTTGAGCACTGGTGGTGAGAAAGCACTATCTCAGCAGAAAAGGTAACCAACAGTCACAGCATGCCACGGTCCAAGGATCCACAGGAACGCAAGCAAGAGATTCCAGGAGTGAATGGGAAAGAAACCTTCACTTTCAGAAAGCTCTTTCTGCCTAGAAAGAGATCTTGGAGACCTTCCTGTAGGATTCTGGAAGCTTGTTGCCCACTACAGCAGGGAAGTGGCTGAACTGCCCGTAGCTCAGATGCACCCTCTGAGTCTCTTCTGCAGTTATGCTAGGAATTCAGAGAACCTCACTCTCACTCTCACCTGGGGGCCAGGTCCAGTGAGAATTACCTTCCTGTTATCCTCCTCAGCTGCCTTGCTGAAGTCACTCACCTGCAGCTTCTGGTATGGACTCCTCCTGCTGGGTTCCGTCGAATGACCAACGGCCCGGCTTGCCCGCTGGCCGGGATCCTGGCACACAAAGCCTGGGGGCAGCAGGAGTCACAGCACAACTTTCAGACAAGCAAACCCTGATATAGAAACCTTGCATTTCTGTTCATGACCTCAGTCTGTACTTGACTATCCATACCCAAGGTACCAAAAAGGATGTTTTTCTGCTTTATATCTCACTTTCTTTAATCCTAAACTGTACACTGATTACATTTTTTGACTAGAACTGGAACAGGCTCCAAACCCAGGTAGTTAAATCAACAGCATGTATTCCTGGATAGCAGCACAGCAACAGGCTCCACATCTGACACAGCTGAGCAGGCTACCTGATGACAATGCTCTTGTAGCATCAGGGGTTGGCTGTGTCAAGCAACCAAAGCAAGATGTGGAAGGGAAGCCCAAAAGGTGCTGTGCACTGGGCAGGCAGCTTCCCCGGCACCACTCCACTCCTAACACAGCCAAACCAGAATGCACACATGCAATAAAGAATATTATTTTATAAAAGAAGCATAGTACTGATTCTGAGGGCTAAACAGAGTTCAGTTGTTAAAGAGTTGGGTCTTCAAATGCCAAACTAGGAACTCTTAATATCACTTAAGCATCACAGATTATTCTCAAGCTGAAGCATTCAACTATCATTTCCCAGTCCCAATCACAGTTGCTCTTTAAGTACAATTCTCCTCTATTATACTCATCTAATAACATGCAGATCACAAACTTGCTTCTTCCCCCCACTAAAGACTGAAGGAGCTCTTTGTTGCACTCACCTACAAGAGTGAACATATCTGAGAGCATGCTAGCTTTGATCTTCAGGTCCAGAGGAGCATCACTGTCCCCACATGCAACAGAGGACAAGGGAAATTATTTCTCTTACATTAAATGAGAGGAATGCATCAGCACCCAAGTTATCCTCATTCCAATGTCTTTGCATTGGTCCCTAACACATAACATAATCAACAGGGAGGAACATGAGGTGGTTTTCACACACATAGGTAAACATGAAATGGCAACAGATTCATCTGATCCTGCTTACCCTTTTTCACAGCTTTAATCCCCTGATGCAGCAGTGTACAGCTTTGGTTTAGCTTTGCTGGTCTAGAAATATTTTATTTTAAATGATCTATGCTACATCTCATGGAGCAGATAGAGGATGCTGTCATAGTACTCTCAAAAACCAGTCACCTATGCCTCTTCCAGCTAAAATCAGATGGGTCAGCTCTAATGGAGGGGAACAAATGGTCAGGGGAGGTGGCATCAACATGAAGAGACAGACAGCACAGACAGATGGGAAATGTTCATCATTTCATCCAGTGGGGGGAATCTGTGGCTACAGTTCAGATCAGGAACCCCAAGTTGGATTCCTTGGGAGCAGAGAAACCAGCCATGTCCTACACCACAGTGACAGATGCCAACAGCTTGGACAAAAACTGGCAATCACAAAACTAAACACACACATCATTTGTCAAGTAATAAAGAATGAAAATAATTCAGTGTGTATGTATAGGAGCAAACCCCCCCAGGCAGAACTATTAAACTCTGTGGAAACATTCTAGTTGCACCCAAAAGCAAAACAGGTACTGTATGAGCTAGGGTTAAGAAGGGTGTGTGGAAAAAAAAAGGTCAGTGGAGGATAAAGAAAAAAAGTCAATAAAATTCAAGGGAAAGGTCAAACACAGCTATTCTAGGAACATGGAACTTCAGACTTATTTATACCATCACAACTGAAATACTGCTCAGAGTACTACAGAAGAGTATTGTGCATCTGTGCTCCTGGAGAGTTCAGCAGCAGTCCAGAAAACACCCAGAGCTGGAGATGCACAAAACCAAATCCTCCAGCTGCATCAGAGCAGGAGGGTCAGGGTAAGGGCTAGGACAGGGTGCAATCTTCAGATCTCAGCTAAGGACTGCTACACCAAAAATCTGAGCCCAAGCATACATCCACACACTAGAGTCCAGTATAATGCCTGAACTCTGCTTGGACTCCAGAATCTTCCATCTCCTACTCAGCTAAGCAGATTGAAACCCCACGGAATAGTCTGGAGAGTTTCACAATTCACTGATGGTGGGAGATTAAGAACTGTTAACAATGATGATGGGCTGTGGAGGAGAAATAATTGGAGAGAAAATGGAATCCCAACTGGGTTCTTTCAAAACCTATTGCTGCAATAAGTTTGTTGCTCTGCAGGCATCATGAAATCGTGCCCTCCTAGGGCACAAGTTTCAAGGACAATCATCTCTAGCAACAGTCCCAGCTTGATATTAAACTGGGAATCACTTACCAGGCCAAGGATGGGGATAGGTTCACTTCCAACAGCCAGGGCTTGAGAGTGTCATCAATAAGGACATCAAAACCATACAGCTCTGAAAGCACAGAGGACACCAAGTTTACCTGACTGCACCTTTCAACATCCAAGGTCCAACATTAACCTCAGCCAGGTCATTCCTACATAGATAATTCATGTTAAATCCAGGGAACTCTATAGGGCTGAACAAGTAACAACATTCCACAGGTGGGAAATTCCAATTCCTCAGAATCAAGATTAAATCTATTCTGTTTGTGGAGGAAAAGAAGGAAGCAGAAAGTGAGTTTTAGGGCAGTATTATATGGAAAACACACTCTGCTGTCTGCAGACTGCAGCTCACGCAGAACTCTACTGCCTGTTCTCACGTAGACTGGACAGAAGCACAGCAGGTCCAAGCTGCTGCTTCCACAGGATCTTGAAAAACAACAGAGCTTGATTCGCCTTTCACTTTTCATCCCTGTACTCATTGTTTCAGTCAGCTATAGAAAGCTTGCTTTTTTCAAGCATCATCATCTTTTCAGTTATTCTCGTCTGCTTTTCTGCACTAGCCCCACAGAATTACAGGAGTCTTCTCCTCTGGCAACATCTACATGGGCAACCTCCTGTGACTCTATCTTATGGACNCTAGAAATACCTCCTTGGCCCTTCTCCACATCTGCCAAGTGCACTACCTGGATTAAAGGCAGAAAGAGTATCCTTTCTACTGTGAAACTCCACTGCAATTTGTAAAAACAAATCAATAAGCAGTACAAAGATGCAGTCAGATGAGCACAGCAAGATCAGGAGCATATCCTGTACAATGACCAGCTTAAGCAACACTGCCATTTCCCCCTGCAGAAAGAGGAAAGGCAACAGAATGACTGCAAGAGAAACACATCTCAGGCTGTGGCAATGGTAGGTTTACAGCCACCCCCCTTGCACCACTGTTGTTATTCAGGGAAGAACAGAAGAAACTAAGCTATCAAGCTTCCATGGTGCCTTTCCTTGCTCCTCTCCTCCTGTTAATACAATCCACACAAAAGAACCCCAAACAAACATGGTTTACCCTTGCAGTTTGCTAAGGAGATTGGAATTGGATCAGAAGATACCAGCCGTTGCCAAGACTCAGCAGGAAAAGCTTGCCTCTCCCCTCCACCCCCCACAGAGAAGTCACTGGTGACCAAGCTTCCAACCCCCCTGAGAGAAGGGCTAGCTTCAGACTAAAGTCTAACTGCAACACTTGAGCCAGGGATTTTTTTTGCCAATGTCATTACTTTAGACTAAGAGGAAGGTCTCAGGCTTTTGGCTCTGGTAAACCACCATGTATCCCACGTCTGGTTTGTAATCCTGTCACAGGCTGCACTGGCACTCCCCTCTAGAAAATATCCCCAAAGACTCTGCTATTCTCTGTGAGCCTAGAAACCAAGTCAGAAGTGATAGCCTGGTAGCACAAACAATGTTTTAATGACTTTGCACGGAATGAATAAGCTCAATTCCTGGAGGGTCATTGAAATTCTGGTCTTTGTTTTCAGCTTGCTCACTGGGGACAAAGAAGTGGCTTTGCTGCAAAGAATATATTCTGCAATTGAAGAGAGGCAACCTGAGGTTGGGAAGGTGCATGCAGACACTAAAAGCAGCTGTAGAATTGCAAAAGTAGAAGAGTTGAATGCAAAACCTGAGTGTCTCATTTTAAGCAGGAGTAGACTTCATTCCTACCTAGTGCAAGGAACTACACCCGTGCCACTGAAATTCAGCTCTTCCCTTTTCCCTTCCTACTTATTATTATAATAATTAAAAAAAGCTCTTGTGAGCCTCTGCACCTTGCCTTGAAACCTCCATTCCCCCTTTTCTCCCTTATGTTAACAGCTATGAACCCAGCCATCGTGAGCATTTCCAGCTAGTCTTTTTTCCAAGGTTAAAGTGGCACAACCAAAGCGTGTCAGAACCAGACACATGGATGAGGAATGAATGCAGCATGACACAGGCAGTTCAAATCCTTGGGATAAGGACCACCACTTAATTGTGGGGGAAGGTGGCAGAAAGTACTGAGCTCTGGAAATGCCTCGGGCTCCCTGGGGAAGAAGTATGGCTCCTGCTTAAGCTCTCTTTCCTGGGAAGCTCTTAATTTGTGTTTACACTGAAATAAATGGAACAAAACAGTTTATTTGTGGGGGAGCATCTGAGAGGGTGGTTAGTACAGCCCTAAGGAAGCAGCAGGAAGTGGGATAACCTCAGAGCATGGCCCAACAGAAAGTACATGAGGAACATGAGTTTCCACATACACAGCTCAGAGGAATCTAGAAGGACAACCGAGGGAGGGAAAAGGAGAAGCCAAGAAAGAGGCAGTTAAAGTTTTTTGGTGTGTTGTTTTTCTGGAGTAGATTGTAAACACTATAACTATAATTTAACTCATAAATCCCCATGTATGCTGAGGTTCTCCACCTTTGAACAGTCAGGAAAAGCTAAGGCCAGAGGGGTAGCTAGTTTGGCAGCTAAGTAAACAACACGTCAGCCATGGCTCCTCCCTGGTTCTTGACTGTCTCACCCACCTCGAGTATCCAGAGATGACAGCATTTATGGCAGTGTTCAGAGGTACAGGACTGGCAACGCTCAAGTGCAACCCAAGGCCCNAAGCATCATCATCTTTTCAGTTATTCTCGTCTGCTTTTCTGCACTAGCCCCACAGAATTACAGGAGTCTTCTCCTCTGGCAACATCTACATGGGCAACCTCCTGTGACTCTATCTTATGGACAGTGTCTGCACCTCAAAAGACCTTTGCTAGCACTTTGGCTCCTGTGACTTTGTCCTTCTCTCCCATACTTTTCTCCTTCCTGAGCCCACTTGCCTCTTTCCTGCCCAGTTAGTTACTTACTTGGTCCACTTTTACAGATGTATATGGGAAATCTCCTGATCTTGGCTAGCCCTGACCACCCTGCTGGTGCTTCACACTCCCCTCCCATGTGTCTGCCTTGTTCACTAGGACAGTAAGCTCTTCAGGGTGTTCCTGTTGACTCAATTCCTTTGTTAGGCATCTAGTGCCATCTGCAATGCCTTAGGGTCTACTAGCAAGACTCCACTGCTGCCCCATAGTGACCCAAGTCTCAAGTGTTTTAGGTCACACCTACAATCCCTAGACAGATGTCTTGCTGCCCCAGGGCATCAGGAGCTATGCAGCATCCCTGTGCTGGCAACAGAATCAAGCCTCACAGGTTCCCACACAGAGATCAGCACAAAGGGGTTCTCAAGTCTGCCTGAGATGCTAAGGCACAAACAGAAGACAAAACACCTGGGGTTTCAGCTAGCCTAGAAATACCTCCTTGGCCCTTCTCCACATCTGCCAAGTGCACTACCTGGATTAAAGGCAGAAAGAGTATCCTTTCTACTGTGAAACTCCACTGCAATTTGTAAAAACAAATCAATAGGCAGCACAGAGATGCAGTCAGATGAGCACAGCAAGATCAGGAGCATATCCTCTATAATCACCAGCTTAAGCAACACTGCCATTTCCCCCTGCAGAAAGAGGAAAGGCAACAGAATGACTGGAAGAGAAACACATCTCAGGCTGTGGCAATGGTAGGTTTACAGCCACCCCCCTTGCACCACTGTTGTTATTCAGGGAAGAACAGAAGAAACTAAGCTATCAAGCTTCCATGGTGCCTTTCCTTGCTCCTCTCCTCCTGTTAATACAAT
>VWZY01004280.1:18247-35693 GCA_013399075.1 Chloroceryle aenea
CTGCAGTCAGGAGCAAGACACTGCTACAAGCTTACCTAGTGTCCACGAGAGCTCTGTCACACCAGCAATGCCAGCTATAAATTTATATTTATTAGGGAAACCTCCTGGTTTAGAAGGCATTACCTGTAGTGTAACAAGTACCTCAANGTCACCTCTTCATCCTTCCTTTAATTTTCTGTAGTCAAGAAGATGATGAACTATGCAAGGACATCTGACAACTTACACCTAAAAGTTCCTCCCTTTAAAAAGAGCTGCCAAAAAAAAAATAATTCTCATTGCTCAGTGAAAAATGAAGCCACTACCATCCTCACTTGGTCGTGAGGCTGAAGAATCTCTCCCTCTTACTCTTTCAAAAGCTATAGCAGCAAATCCACGAAGATGCTCATCAGATTAAGTCTACCCTTAAACACACAAACTCTAAGCNTGCAGGTACACCCTCTTTCAGACAAGAGAGAGTTAAGGTGCAGTCAGGACAGAAAGAACAGTGCTTCCATTTTAGGAGCAGGCCACAAAACAACTTAAAACCCCACAACTAAAACCTAAAAATAAACCATTAAGCAGAGGCTAATACTATTTGTGGTGGCATTTGCAAAATCCTACATCCAGCCGAGGACATGGCATCAAGTTATATATAATGGAATAGCTCCAGTTGGAAGGGACCTCCAATGATCACCTAGTCCAACTCTCCCCATCCTGCTGTACCCATAGCTTGGGAGACATGCAATCTTAAAAAGCCCTGGCAAGAGGCAAAGAAAGTACCAAGGAACATGGTTAGTTGCAAGAAAAAGGAGAGTAGATTTGAGTGAAGCCTCAAAGCCAGGAAAGGGAGACAGCACTCCAGAAAAATGGGAGAGAAGGAGGGGAAGTTGGAGCATCTGTTCATATAATGAAGTTAAAGTCCAGAAGAGAATGCATTTCCAATTTGCTTTATTAATGGTCACCTCTTCATCCTTCCTTTAATTTTCTGTAGTCAAGAAGATGATGAACTATGCAAGGACATCTGACAACTTACACCGAAAAGTCCCTCCCTTAAAAAAGAGCTGCCAAAAAAAAAATAATTCTCATTGCTCAGTGAAAAATGAAGCCACTACCATCCTCACTTGGTCGTGAGGCTGAAGAATCTCTCCCTCTTACTCTTTCAAAAGCTATAGCAGCAAATCCACGAAGATGCTCATCAGATTAAGTCTACCCTTAAACACACAAACTCTAAGCAGCAAAATTAAAAAAAAAGTGAAAAAATTGCAGACCATTTTTCTGAGCTGTAACTACCTATGAAGTCAGAGCAGCTGGCAACAGGAAAGCATTTGGAAGTTTGGATCCCCCTTCCACATATTTCCACAGCTTGAGCTATGTGAATTTCTTTCCAGTTAAACTATAAGTTTCCTGGATTTAGCACTTCTCTTTTGAAAACAGTTACAACAGCCCTGTCACACATCTTGTTCTTAACCATGATTTCAGCATCTCCCCCTCACCATCACTGCTGGCTATCATACCAAGAGCATTTGCTGACAGTCCTCAGATCCTCAGAGATACTGAGCAGAAGCAGCAAGCTGTTTCACAAATCATGGCTCCCCCAGTACTTTGAGACAAAGGGCAGTTAAGTTCACCATGGTTTGCAGTTTCTGAGTGACATCCTCAAATACAAGGACCCCTGGAAGATACAACAGGATTTCTTTACCTTGCAATAGCTTCCTTCTACAGAAACTGTCCTTAACTGTTAAGCAGTCTGAGCTCCATGCTTATAGAATTTACATTTCCATGGGCACTGATTATTCAGAAGGTATTTCAATACATTCTGGAACATATAAAGTTTGTCAGTGGATAAACTTGGTCTTCTACTAAGATGCCATCATCGTAAGGGAATCATGGCCTAGTCATCAGTGCATGCAAAACCAAACCACCAAACAAAAACCAACCAACCAACAAACCAACCCAACATTAGATACCTCAAATCTACTGTCAAACCCCCCTAGCTTTAAACCACAGAATCAAATGCCAGCTCAACACATTCCCCACAGGCTGGTTTGACAGCTTTACTGGCCTCATGCTAAATGCAAGTCTCCATATGGAAAATCCAGGTTATTTCTAAGCCTCTATCAATAGCCTCTGGATGTCAGAATGCTGACAGATCACAAGCTGGCAATAGCCCACATCCCTTAGGCTGTGTTTTGCACTTCCTTGAGAGGGAAGTGTTACTATCACTGAAATAAGAGTTAGCATTCCCTCCAGCTTTTCACACTGTGCTTCCCTTCCTTCCACTGCAGCAGCAAGACTCCTCATCCTGCCCTTGTTCTTACAGCAAGAGTGGCAAGTAGGAAAAATCCAACGCTTGTAAAATCTTCCATGTGTTAACATCAGCTCAGAATAAACTCTTGAGACATCTTTCAATCTTTTAGAAGATGGTTTCATTCCAGGGCCCCACTCTTGGTGTCAGTTTCATTTCAGGGGACCCTCTTTGTGCTGACTTCATTTCAGAGGGTCCTCTTCAGATTCTGATATCTGACTGACAACTTCTGCCTCTGTCAGCCCAGCTCTGTCCCTCCTAAACACAGCTTATGCCATGGGGAGCTGGGTGGAAACAGCTACAGAAGGAACCTACTCAACATCAACATTTCTTCATTTCTACTCAATATTCTTTTAGGGAATAAACAAACACAACCAAACCAAACCAAACAGTACTTCAGACAGAAAAAACCCCAGGCAGTTATGGAGTACTACAAGTCAAGCAACAATAGCTGAAGCCTCTGTTACACCCCTCTGGGTACACACCCTACACATCTCCAAAGGAAGCTTTTTCTTCACTCTTTCACAGGGAAAGTGAAACAAAAGTTACATGTCCTTTCTTCTCAGCACTTCAGCCTCCAATTCCCCTCTAGATCATGGAATGACAAGTCCAGCTCTGCCAGGGGAAACCAGGCCCAAGGAAGTATCCAGCCCAACATCACAAGTATCTAGTGTAGCAAGCCTGTTTCTTCCAGAGATCATTACATCTATGGTTTCCTGACAGCAGTGCTTTTCTGCTACAGGTCACCAGTTTTCCTTGAAGTCCAATTCCTCTTCTACTTGGAATATGCAAAGTGGTAAGGCTGGAGGGGACATTCTAATAAAAATAAAGAAAATGAAATTAAGAGAATGACCCAGAAGAGGACAACCCGACTGCATTCCAGAGACCACCGACCTTCCCAAAGTCAACTCAAAACATGGAAGTCACCCTAGTGCACCTCGAGCCCTAGCACAGGTTCTGAAAACACTTCCCTTGGTTTGCTGTTGGGATTCCCCTCACATTCAACACCACCTTTAATTCCAGGCCCTGATCTTACCTCCCAGTTCTCTACTGCAAATTGCTTCCACTCAAACAAGTGTGGGGTTTTTTTTCCTTAAGTAAAGAATGAAAACCAGCTTCCACCCCCAAAGATTAAGACATTCCCCCCTCCCTGCACAGCTCAAGTTTTTGCCCAGCTTTAAACCAAAACATGACACAGGGTGAAGCAACAAAAGGGTACATCCCAGTACTTAACTCACACTGCTAAATGAAAGGCAAGAGCACTAAACAGGAGCCCAGAATCCAGTAGTTCCAGGTTCCTTACCTCTGCCCAACTCAATCTGCAAATCCAGGGTGCTGGAAAAATCCAAGTTGCTAAGGCCAAAGACCACTATTGCCATCTGGAGGCCAAACGGGACAGACCACCTAACAGCTCCTAAGACAGTTGGCCAGCACTCTGCACAAACATACCAGTTCTACAGTCACAGAAGGGAAGAGGCTAAGCACAGTTACAGATAATGGTTGCAATAAATTTATACCTATCACATGAAAGCACCTCCAAGTCTTGCTACCAGCCTCTAGCTGCAAGGCTTTTCTAAGACTGAAAGTGCTGAGAGGGCAGCTGAAGATCAGTAACAGAACCAGAGTTACCTCCAAAGTCAGGGCTGTCCTTGGAGCAGAGCTAACATCTCACTACTGCCTCTGCACCAGTCCCACAGCTGTACTGGCAGAGCTGAGCCTGTCACAGAGCAGCACTGGGATACCTAATGCCACAGCCTCCAGCCACCAGCTTCCTCTCAGACAGCTCCAAGATGGGATGCAGCTGGAAGGAGAGGTTACCTACCCTTAGTGACACTATGGTGTCCTGTACATACACATCCCCTCTGTTGTGGATGTGGACACTGTATGCTCTATTACAGTTTCAACAGTGGGAATCTAAGCACGTAGAAGACTGTTACAGATTTCAGAACACCAAAACGTGGTTTGCAGGTGTTACCATCACATGAGATCTTACCAAGATGGAGATTCCAGAACTGTTGAGACTGATGCTTCTGGATGGATTCCCACACAGAAAACTTAGCTGTTAAAGTTATTTGTTCAGGGTTGACTACAGCACTGCTTCAAGCTCTAGAGGTGAATATTCTCAATGGCAAAAGAACAAAGAAATTCAGCCAGCCAGCCCCCAGGTTATCAAGTCAGGCTCAAACTCAAAGAGATCAGATCATTGTTTCAAAACACCCTTCACCTAGGACAGTCCAGGTGATCTGCAGTCTTGCTGCCAGCAGGAGCTTCTGGACTCTTATCTTCTAGGAAGATATTTCCAAGCAGATGAAGGGCAAAACAATTATTTGGAACAGCAAGCACAAATCTTCTGAGAGCAAATTACATCTGAGGCCTTCTGAACTCCTTCTAGAAGGATGTGAATGGTTTTGGGAACAAAGGGAGAGCAGTGGACAGCATGGCTCAAGATCTGATCCTGTAAAGCTAGAGGAATGGGCCAACAGCCCTCACCAGCTTTAGCAAAAGCAAATGCAAAACCATCTTGCACCTGAAAGCAACAATCCTGTGCAACAGCACAGCCTGAGTGGACAGAACCAGACAAGCAGCCTGCTGGACAAGCAGCTGAATTAGGAGTTTGCCTTTGCAGCACTGAAGCCGAAGGAGCTCTCTCAACAGTGGTGTGAGGCAGTGATCAGTGCCTCTTACCTGGGAGTGCTCAGCAAGCACTGGGCTCACATCGAGAACACTGGGTCTGCTTAGGGGCCCCAAAGTACAAATGTTGACCAAGTGGTGCAAGTCTGGCAGGAAGCCATTAAAATGGGCTGAACAACTTGATGTACAAGAAGCTGAGGAGAAAGGATTGTTTAGCTTGCAGGGAAGGTGGCTAAGAACAGATCTACTTGCTGTGTCCACCTCCTTGTACATGGCTGTAAAGACAGAGTCAGACTGTTCCCAAAGGTGCACACTGGAGAAGGACAAGAGGCAACAGCCAGACTGCAACAAGGGAAATTCCAATGAGACAGAAACACACACTCGGTGAGAGCAGTCCAAGGCTGTCAGGAAAGACTGGAATCTCCATCCTGGGAAGATATTCAAACCTTTACAGTATAAGGCTACAGAGCACCTGCCCAAACTTTGCAGGTCTTGTCTTGAAAAGGAAATTAGACTAAAAACCTCTAGACTTTCCATCTAAATAATTTCATGGTTATATCTTCAGGGGTTCACTAGAACTGCCTGACCAGTTTATTTCAGTCAAAAGAATATACTTGTTTCCTTCCTCATTTCCTTCTCTAGACCACTAATACGACTAGAATTGTTTGTAGAAGAAAAAGTAAAAGTGCACATAGCCCCACACACCCTTCCCTCCAAGCCAAGCACGTTACTCTGCTGTCAGTAGAGGAACAAGAGAGACAAAACCTCTGTCATGGAACTGCCACACTTGCCCCCAGCCAGAGTAGCACAACTCTCTCTTACCACATGTTTTTCCCCAGAGGTAAACTCCTTTGTTACAAGATCTGAACTACCTCTAAGACTTTAATGGTGGTGGGAATTCTGTGCTGGAGGCCTGCTGTGCAATTCCCATTTCCAGCAGCCTCCCAGCAATCTGCTCGTGCACCAACGCCCAGCGATCTTCTTTCCGCCCTCGCTTGCCAATCACCTGCAGCATTAGCAACTGAAAACTTAAGTGCTAATTCCAGAGAGAAAATTCTTGCATGCCAGGCATGCTTAAGGCTCCTTTTCTAAAGTGAATATAGTTTTCAAGTTTTCCACTGACCAAGATGAGCTACCCCTTTCCAGAAACAATCTGTTCACAAGATCTCTGCAGGCAGAGGCACATCAGAACACCTCTGAACTGAAGGGAGTCTGCTCTTCAAGTTAAATGAGGATACTTCTTGGGGGATCCTTTTGGATCCAGGGTCTGCTGTGGATAAAGATAAGCTAGATTTAGTATCTGCCTAAGTCAGAGCCATGCAGTCCTGAGCCTGAGATGCATGACTTCAGGTACATCAGCTGTGCTTATGAGACAGATGCAGCAGTGTTTAAAACCAGAAGCAGAAGACAGGCCCACGATGCTTTCTTCTCAAATGCCTCTACAGTTAAGTTTCTTGTCTGTTGGGAATTCAGAGGGGCAATTATTTCTAATGTATTAGTTACTATAGACAGGTGTTTACCCAAAGATCTGTGATGAAGAAAAGCACATCTTTTTGGTAGATAAGTATTCCTCCTTGGAATCTTAAGTCTCATTCATGACTTACATGCAAAAGAGAACTGACAGCTTGCAGGGTAACAACAGTGACCCAGTCTAAACCCAGTCACTCAGTTTCGTAGAAAATACAAATACTGACCAAATACTCAGAAGAGCAGTTGGAAGTATTAAAGCAGAGGCAAATACAGCCAACAACAGATCTCCAACTGCTTTTGTCTTTAGGATTAAATAGAAATTGAGCAAGTTTAGATCCTCTTCACTTTGGGTAAGGGCACAAAGGCACCAAAGAGGTTTCAAGAAAAATCCAGCCTTGAGAAAGAACACACCAGTGATGGTGTCTGTGGCCATTCAGCCCTTAAAAGTTGAAAACTTGCTTTATTTATTACACACATAATAAAGTCCCTCCCCAAAGAGCCTACAGCCTGTAAAAAGAAAACTGCTGGGACACAGCATGATGAAATGTCACTTATTTAAACTGCAGAACTAACTGGCACCTCCCTCATTTGCTGTTGTGTCAGAGAGACAAGCCAAGACATCTCCAGATCACCAAGTGCAGGTACACTGAGAAAGAAGAAGCCTCCCCTACCTGGCCAGTCCTTCCTCGTAGAGATAGATGACAAGTGGATCATAGGATGTAACCAGAACATAAAGGCGCACGTCAAATTTGAAATCTGAAATACAGTTGTCAAGAGTCAGTGACTGCAAATATCTTTCAGATGTCTTATCCAGCTGAGGAATTTCAACAGACCCTGAAAGCAATAAACCATGATCTGTTGCTGACAAAGGTGTCTGAAGCTTTCTCAGTTTAACAGCTTACAGATTTTAAGGAACTCTCTAGTTACGCTTTTCCAGTACTACAAAAAGACAGAGCACTCAAATTGTTCAACTAAATCCCTGCAGAAGTTGCAAAGATCCTCAGGTGTGGGGTTGGGGGAAGAGGGAAAAGAAATTGCACTCACCATCTATGAGCAGGGGGTTGCTGATGTAACGAGAAACCAGGATGTTGTCTTCCAGGACAATCTGGTTTGGCTATGGAAGAACAGAGAATCCAAGAGTGAAAACTCAGAAGGCTTGAGGAGTAAAATGTCTAAATCAAACTTACTATCTTATCCAGCCTTTCTCTCCTAAAGCCAACAACTATATCTGGGGAGGGAGGAAACAAAACCAAAATGACAAAACACCATTGTCAGTCACAGCATACTTAAGGTAATTAGATGCTAACCAGAAGCCTGGGAATGATGGATTACATGGCTAAAAAACTGCCCATTGACCCTTCCAGTTAAGTGCTCCTTAAAGCAGAATACAGACTTAACAGTCACATGGCTCCAGTGTAAAAATCAGTGGGGAAACCATATCCAAGAAGTGTCTGCCATTCTGTTTGCTTCTCAAGGGCTTACCCAGACACGTGGTGGGGGAGTTCAGAAGATGCTGGAAGCAGGATTTAACTACAGGGGGTGAGGAAGTCACAAGTGAAGAAAATTACTCATTAACTTGTGATCTTTATAACTGCATCCTGGGCTACACTCCAACCTTTTTGCCTACTTGAGTAAATACCTTCTGCTGAGGTTCAGTCCACTGCAGGGGCTGTTGTACCAGGAAGACACTATCACCCTTGCAGCTCAGCACAGAAAGCTCTATCCATGACAAATATAGACTGCAAAGTCACGGGATTAAAACAGTTTCTTGCCTTCAGTTTGCAAAAGGGCCAAGAGAACCCAGTCATCCTGCCTTTGCTCAAGCTTGCATGCAGCCAGCCACACTGCCAGGATCGTGAGCAGGGATCCCAGGTGCACAGAGCACACACACACACGAGGGAGCAAGCCAACTTCCCTCCACACAAAAGTGACAGCCTGCTTTACTATCCATCAGAAAAAGTCAAGGTTTGTTGTTTTGTTGGGTTTTTCCCCCTCACTTCTGTGATCTGTTTCTAGAAGACACTCCCTTAATGGCATCACACTGAAGGAAACTCATGTCTTTGGGCCAAACTAGCTGAAGTGTTTCTGGAACAGATACACAAAAAGGGAGATTGGCCCCAGAAGGGTCTTTTCCCTAGTTCATGGCCAACTGCCACATAAGCCTGAACTTGTTCCTCTCTTTCAGGCAAAGAAAAAGCTGAGTACATCTCTGGAAATACTTACCTCATACACTTGGCAAATTGCTCCTTTATTTCAAGGGAAATGATCCAAGTGGAGAACAAATGAAGCAGCATGACCCCTTCGGTGCAGGGGGGGGCTAAAGGGGTTTGAGTGAGTGAAAGCAAAATGATTCACCAGTCAGGTTTGCTGCTGAGAATATTTATTGGAATCCCCTCGTGCCTGGCTCCTGCCCAGGTATATTTGTTACCTATGACAGCCTAACACACCACAAAGCTCAAAAAGGAGCAAAAGACACCATAAGCCATGTATCAAATTCCAAGATCCATCCCCATTCAGCTCAGTAGGGGCACACTGGCATTTAGTTAACAGCTCTAAGACTGCTACACATCCTACACTATCACCTAAGGTTGAAGTTTAACTCAGCTTTTCCAGATGGCAGAGGGAAACAAGAGGACTGTTTGAGGGTTGTTTAGGTCGCACAGGGAAACAATCAGAGGTCTGGGAATATTCCCAAGGCCAGCCTACAGCCAGCCACAAGGAGAGTGTGAAGCAGCACAGCTTCTGAAGCTGCCTCAGGAAGCATGTACTCCTAATAAGCTAAGACTGAAACGTAGGTTGCAAGATAAAAGAAGAGCAGTCCTCCTGGGGAACACTTACATTGCTTATCAGGTAGACCCCTCGACCCCGGGAAGAGGCCACAGGCTTCACTATCCACAGGCCTCTGTCCTTAGAATAGGTATCTGGTTAAAAGAAAACAGCACAGGTCTGAAACATCTTCCAGTTTACTTTTTTACAGAGGAGCAAGAATCAAGACTGTTGCCTACAGTTAAAGCTTTAGAGAACTCCATGAGGTGATCATAATCTCCTTTGCTGATGTCTTTTGATGTTTTTTACACCCTGGAACTCGCTGTAATTATTACAGCCCCCCACTGAAGGCTTTCCTGCTGCTCCAATAGATTCATCTCTCTGCCCTATGCCTCCTGGCATTTCTCTCTTCAATATTTCCAGATATTAATCAGGGATATTGTGAAGTTGATCAACAACAACACTGCACACACCCCAAAAAAAACCCCAACAGACCAAAAAACAAAGCTGGACTCTTCAGACCACATGGAATAAACAGCAAAGCAGAAATTGAAGAAATCATGTCACCCTTTTCCACTGTCATTACAGCTTCCTCTGCCTTTGTTGTCCCAACCACTGGCATGATCAACAGGCTGGAATATTAAAAGTAATTCCTCCCTCCCAGGTTTTTGCTTTAGGTCTGAGCATCGTCGGCCATTCACTTACTGCAGAAGTCCTGGTACTCTGTTGGGAGGATGAAGGTCTGAGGTAGGATATGGAATGTCTTGAACCCGTGGGCCAGCTGCATACGACTGACATTCTTGTACAGCCTGTCCTTTCGTGTCAGTTCATACGACCTGAAATCCCCAAACAAGAGACTGTATCCATTTTTCCACACACACAGAAAACACCCAAACCAACACGTTATAGCAACCCTCTGCCCTTGTTACCATGCATCTGCAGCTCTGTCAGGTGTCTAAACCTAGCCTGCAAGTGCTCTTCAGTTACACATCTGCAGGGCAGAGGCAGCAGTAACACTCATCTCAGTTGTAAGGCCTCTTGCAATTGCCAAGACAGACTGAAGCACAGCAGCGGTTACAGCGGTGCTCGTAGGCTTCAGCAGGTGAAGTATGGCTGTCTCTGGAACTAACACCACAAAGTCCCCCCTTATAACACCAAATAAAGAAAGAAAAAGCACAACTAAACTTTAAAAATATGGTATTTGGGCCATAGAGAAGAGCTCCAGCTCACAACCCTCTCTCCAAAAGCCCAGAGACTGTTCAGAATGAAGACAGACTGCAACACACGTCCAGTGCATTGGGACTTTACAGTTCCATGTATATATATATTTTTTAGAGCTAGCTATGTTCAGATTTTTGCAAACCATCACAAAGACATTCAGCAGAAGACAGTACCCAGGCTTTACCTTGGGAAATGATTGACTTTCTGAATATCTGTAAGGGAGCGTAGCAAATAGGGCTTCAGGTGTGATCCTGTCCACATGAGGTTGTACTCACTGCTGTTAGGGTGCACCTGCAGAGCAGCACAGAAACATCACACAGCATAAAAACAGAACTCCTGAAAGGCACCACCACTTGTCCCACAGACTGTGACCTTCTGTCTGAGACCAAAGGAATTCTAGTTTAAGACCATCTCCTCCACCCATCTCTAATATTAAGGCAACTCTATCCAGACTCCTGTCCTAAGCTACTGTACAGTGTGCTGAGAAATAACTCCTTTTTCCAAACAGAATGGTGGGGTTTGTGCTTGTTATAGACTGTTTAAATCCAAGTTGTGAAGTGTTTTAGATTCCTTCAGGAAGTTTGTGAGACCAGTTCCTTAACTGTGTGCCATGCAAAAAACCTACCCCATACACACACATCTCTCAAACCATCATTAGCTGCACACAGGACATTCTTTAGAGCAAGGTAAGAGGTAGAAGAAAAATGTGAAACACTCCATCAGTGCATCATGGAGCTTGCAGAGGCTGAGAGATTAAGTTCTTCGGATCTTCCCAAGTGTGGGAGATGACACTTGAAAAATGAGAAGAATCACATGACCAAATTTCCCTTTTCCTTAATTTTGCAGGCTTAAGGCTAAAAGCTAGTCCTTTGAGGGAGCAAAAGTATGACTGGCAGAGTCTATAAAAATAAATAANTAACAACTCTTTATACAGGCTGCTTTCTAACACTCCCAATGTAGTTTCAGGGTTTTTTCCTCTCTTCAGGATCAGTATTCCTCACTAAAAGCAATCATGCCCTGTGCCCCTCATTGGCACAGCTAGCTTAGGTGGTCAAAACCCAAATTAAAACACTGAATTTTTGTTCACATCCCATTCCCCTGGACTGATCTTACCATAAAGAACTGCAAAAAATAACAGCTGTGAAAATAAACAGAACAAGGGAAGAAATAAGAGAAAAATCACCACCCAAGCAGAAAGTCTTGAAAACAAAAGCATTAAGCATCACTGGGGGTGTGTGATGAACAGAAAGCAAGTAGCCAGACTGGAGGCCAGCTGTCATACAAAAGGATGTGGTGATCCACAGAGGAGTTCAAAGCAAGCAGAGGCAGAAATTGCAGTGCCAGACTACAGAACAGCTTGGAAAAGGCACCTTGCAAATTGCTTCAGGCTGAGAATAGAAAGGTGAGGATTTGATTAAACCTCAGGAAATATTTCCTATATGTAAAAATAAGTTTAAAGAGTAAAAAGCATCATAAGCTAGGAGCAGACCAAGCCCAAGAACATTTAACATGTCTCTCTACCCAGCGGTAGAGTTGTTCAACCACAAAAAGCCTCTGCTTCCTGAGACAAAGCAGAAGAGACTCACACTCCTGGGAGGATACCAGTTACAGTTACCATCAGCTTCTGCCACCATTCAAGTCTTTAATTCACGGGAAAAGGATCAGGAATTTCCACAAACAAATCCCCTTCTCTACCCCTTCCCCCCATGAGCCAGAAGCATTTCTGCTTGGATGGGGGATTAGAAATGAGGGCAACAATGACCCAAGGAAGGGAGAAGCAAGAGAAGGAGGAAGTGTCAACACCTTCACAAAAAGAAACCAAGTATATTTTAGCTTTTCTCTGACTCAGCACATCCAGAAGTGCTCCCCACTGCTCATACCCACAATCCAGAGTGATGGCAGCAGCTNCCTGTGCTGCCAAAGGGGAGACACCAGCACCGCAGGCTTCGGCCCAGCAGAGCTGGGCTCCATCCACAGTGGAACGGGTGCTCAGCAGCAGCACATTGCAGAAAGGAGACGGGAGGAGCCCGTCCATCTCCTGAGGTGTTAAATGATGGCATGAAGTGGCCTACAGCAGTCCTTCACCACAGTATCCCTGCATCACTAAACACTACTGCAGCAAGAGATGATGCAGGACGTTCTAACCAAGGCCCATATTTATTAACAACTCTTTATACAGGCTGCTTTCTAACACTCCCAATGTAGTTTCAGGGTTTTTTCCTCTCTTCAGGATCAGTATTCCTCACTAAAAGCAATCATGCCCTGTGCCCCTCATTGGCACAGCTAGCTTAGGTGGTCAAAACCCAAATTAAAACACTGAATTTTTGTTCACATCCCATTCCCCTGGANAAAACCTACCCCATACACACACATCTCTCAAACCATCATTAGCTGCACACAGGACATTCTTTAGAGCAAGGTAAGAGGTAGAAGAAAAATGTGAAACACTCCATCAGTGCATCATGGAGCTTGCAAAGGCTGAGAGAGTAAGTTCTTCGGATCTTCCCAAGGGTGGGAGATGACACTTGAAAAATGAGAAGAATCACATGACCAAATTTCCCTTTTCCTTAATTTTGCAGGCTTAAGGCTAAAAGCTAGTCCTTTGAGGGAGCAAAAGTATGACTGGCAGAGTCTATAAAAATAAATAAGTAACAAAACCCAGAGAGCGAAGAAAAGAAAAACACCAAAACACCCCCACACCAAAACACCCACCAAAAACCCCCAACCAAAACACACAACCCCCCCCAGAACATCATTATCATCATCACTCCCTGCAGCCCAGCACCAAGCAGGACGTGCAGCTCGCCGAGCTCACCTCGTGGAAGCCATGGGCAGCCAGGATGCTGCGGACCAGGCGGCTGTCTGTCCGCACGATCTTGTAGGAGAGGTGGTAGCGCTCTGGGGAGGGCGAGAGACACAGCAGTGAGGTCTGCACACAGGAGAGGAATCAGAACTTCCTGTNTAAAGAACTGCAAAAAATAACAGCTGTGAAAATAAACAGAACAAAGGAAGAAATAAGAGAAAAATCACCACCCGAGCAGAAAGTCTTGAAACCAAAAGCATTAAGCATCACTGGGGGGGTGTGATGAACAGAAAGCAAGTGGCCAGGCTGGAGGCCAGCTGTCATACAAAAGGATGTGGTGATCCACAGAGGAGTTCAAACAAAGCAGAGGCAGAAATTGCAGTGCCAGACTACAGAACGGCTTGGAAAAGGCACCTTGCAAATTGCTTCAGGCTGAGAACAGAAAGGTGAGGATTTGATTAAACCTCAGGAAATATGTCCTATATGTAAAAATAAGTTTAAAGAGTAAAAGGCATCATAAGCTAGGAGCAGACAAAGCCCAAGAACATTTAACATGTCTCTCTACCCAGCGGTAGAGTTGTTCAACCACAAAAAGCCTCTGCTTCCTGAGACAAAGCAGAAGAGACTCACACTCCTGGGAGGATACCAGTTACAGTTACCATCAGCTTCTGCCACCATTCAAGTCTTTAATTCACGGGAAAAGGATCAGGAATTTCCACAAACAAATCCCCTTCTCTACCCCTTCCCCCCATGAGCCAGAAGCATTTCTGCTTGGATGGGGGATTAGAAATGAGGGCAACAATGACCCAAGGAAGGGAGAAGCAAGAGAAGGAGGAAGTGTCAACACCTTCACAAAAAGAAACCAAGTATATTTTAGCTTTTCTCTGACTCAGCACATCCAGAAGTGCTCCCCACTGCTCATACCCACAATCCAGAGTGATGGCAGCAGCTCCTCCTCTCGGTTAGAGGCTCTTGCTCATACCACACCAGAGTTTGGTCTCCCAGCTCAAGGAGAGTTGGGAATTTCATTTCCCAGTGAAACTTCACCAAACTCACTGCAATGATTGATTTTAAGTTCTTAGCTACAGAGTAGCAAGTCTATAGTCTGGTCAAATTCCACCACAGCCTCCAAGTTGGATTTGCAAGCAGACTGTTCCAACTCCAAACACATCATGGCCCCGTGGAGGGACAGACAGACAGACAGCTGTCACAACCCAAAAACGTGACAAACATTCACCCACTGGTCAAGTATTTCTGAACATCTCAGCACCCAGACAAGACAGAATTGTCATTTCCTTCCTACCGTGTCCTCTCCCTCCCCATAAAGAGAGGAATATCCTGGTGGGAGCCTCCCACCTCCTGCCTGGGGCCAGGAGAGGGCACCCCGTTGTACCCACCTCCAATCAGGCGGAGGTAGCTGTCGTTGGTCAGAATGGCTTCAGCATGAAACACCAGCACCGGGACCCGCCTGCAGCCGCCACCGCTCCACCTGATGCAGGGATGAGCTCTGGAATGGCAAGGCAGCAGGACAGCAGGATAAGCAACTGCTGAGCCTCATGCACACAGCACTTCTCCATATTTGCCCATCTAAGGGCAGGACACGGGCAAACGCGCTCTGGGGAAGTTGTGGAAGAGTGGAGAGGAGGACTGTAAACATGCCCAAGTATACAGCTTTTGGGGTAGAGAAAAATACCCCTATCATTCTAATTGTTATCCATCCTTGTGTGTCTGGCAAGTACAGCACCTGGGTTCAGTACAGGCCTGGGATAGACACACAGCCAAACGTGCTCGAGACTCCTGCCCCGCTGTGGGAAAGATCAAAGCACTGGGCCTGTGGCAATCCCTGGAAGACAGGCACAAGCATCAGATGTGGCAATCCTCCTGCAAGGACTGAGCTGCACAAGGCCTGTGTCCCCAGGGATGTGCTTCTGCCTGGGTGCTGCTTCGGGGCACGCACACCCCTCCCCCTAGTTAGCAAAGGAACAAAAATACTCTCTGCATTTCAGCCATGGTTTTGTGGTTGCTCCTGCACACTGCCTGTGCTGACTCACAGACACATGCCAGGCACCCCTGGTACAAAGGGAGTCTTCCAGTTCATCCTCTTTTAGGTTGGTTTTGCCAGTCTAAGTCAGAGTTCTGTTTAACTGGTATTGATTTTATGGAGTGCAGGTTGGGAGAAACTCCATGAATTTTCACAGCTACAGTTCTCTGGATTTACAGCCTGAAACAGGATCTAGAACTCAGGATGAACCATAATTGCCACACAACCAGACTTTACAATGCAAGTTCCAGTCTCAAATTTAAGAACTACAAATCAGTGCACGCTGCCTGGTTCTAGTCTGGACTCTGAAGTGCACAAGAAGGCACTCATGAGGAGTTTGAGAGACTAGAACAGGCTTGGCTCAACACAACAGACAAACGTGTGCTTCTTCCTTTTTGATTTCTGGAATACAAGCCCAAATTTCAACAATGCCCCCAGCCATTCACTCAAGCCACAGGTTCCAAGACTTCTGTCTAAACCAAGATGACTACATTGGGAGCTACCACCTCCTCAGAGGAATTAAGGACACACACAAGAAAAAAATACAGGCTCTGTTATATAAACCTAACATCACAGCAAGAAAACCTGTCAGCCTCCCTAAGCAAATAAAACTCAGACCACTTCTTACTGCACAAGGAAATGGAACTGTGAAAAAGATAACAGAAAATGAGGGGACAGACACACATCCCCATCTACACAGACAAGAAGAAATACATGGACTGGCAGAGGCACCCAGAAGCATTTTCTATAGAATGTGCACAATCATCACCTGCCAAAGGTTTGAAGGAAGTGCAGAAGACAAAATGCAGCTTGGACACAGAGAAACCAGCAACCTTCTGATGCTAACAGAAGTACTCTTAAGGGTAACCCTGGTGGTCTTAACCAAGTTACTACCATTATTACCCAGACAAAATTTCCTTCACAGCACTCCCATCTGCTTCCACCACATCAGACAGACAGACAGACAGACAGAAAGAGCTACCAGGGTGCAACGAGCTGGAAGGGACTCAAAAAGCTTACAGAATTTACACTGCAGGCCAGAGCCTTATATAAGTGGGAAATGAGCTGCAGCAACAGTAGGGGAGTTTATGTTAAGCCTGTCCTGAGGATTTGCAGCAAGGCTGAATCCTCCAGGTGACAGTCATTCATTCCTAGCATGACCCTTGGACACTTCATGCAGACACTGTTACAATTATGTCCTAGGGGAAAGCAGCTCTGGCCCTTTCCATCTGTGAGGGTCTGGCAAGTGTAAGCCATCTGCTTGGGGCAAAGCAACGTTCCTCTGAATGCTTTCAGTCCCTGAAGTTTGCAACTGGGTGCTCAGCTGCAGTATGTGCCCAAAAGAGAACAAGCAGGACATATCAGAGCAGGTCCAGCTGAAACAGAAAAGGAGTTTTACTCTGGGAAAGAGTAAGGTAAGTGACTCCAGCAGCAAGGACAAAAGTTAAAAAATGGAACAAAGATATGCTAGTAAGCAGTAAGAACTCAAGGAGCTGAGTTCTCACCAAAAAAAATATTTAAAAGGACATAAAAAGTTGCCTATCAGTCTGCTGTAGACTTCTATTCTCTGCAGTAAAGCAGAAATTAAGACAAAACAAACAACAAACCACAAACAAGAAGAAAGGACATTTATTTCCTTAAACATCATCAAGAAAGTTCCTAGCCTAGGAATATGACAAAAAATGTCAATTAAATTAGAAAGTAGCCAAGGAAGAGCTACAGCTGTAACCCTGATGAATGCAGTGGTCTTTTAAGATAAAAACATAAGCAGACTTGAAGTCCAAACCACCTTCTGCTTTATAGGTAGGAGAAGGGCAAGCAATGCAACTGTCTTTTCAGATTAGTACAAATCCTGCAGGAAGGACATGGGGATAGCAACAGTTCAGAGCGTTTTTTCCTACTTACTCCAGCTCATCTACATCGTCTTCCTCCTCCTCTGAGGATGAGCCAGTTTCCTCCAGATCTCGAGCCATCCTCACCGGCATCTCCTCTGGGAGTTTTCATACAGCCCACTCTCAGTACTGCCCGAGACACCTCCCCGCAGACTCAAGGGACCTTGCGAGAGCAGCTCCCTGCGATAAGGATTAAAAGCACAAACGCAGAGCTGAGCAGGGCAGCAATAGAACTGAGGGAACTTAACTCCCGCCTCCTATCAATCCAAACCTCTCACAAGACTACCACCGAGCCTGTTCCCGGCTGGAGAGCACCTCGACAGGGAGCGGAGGGGGAA
>VWZY01004280.1:39533-57898 GCA_013399075.1 Chloroceryle aenea
GGGGCAGGTTCACCCTTCTGCACTCGGCCGTGCTCATGCCCATACTCAGCTGTCTGTAGGGTGATAACCTGCTTCTTTCTCCTCTCCCCCAGCCTCTATTACCTCACACTCTTCACCTTCATCCTGGCCCTTGTTCACTTCCTCTCCGAGGTCTTCATCTACCACACTGCAGCCTTGACCATTGGAGTTATGGCACCCCTGATGGTAGCAAGTAAGTGGAGCGCTGCTTCCTCCCCACACAAGCTCTCCTTGGAACTACGACCCTCCCTCCAAGGGCATGATGGGAGGGAATGCCTCAGCTCCTGTCCAGCATTGGCTACACAAGCCACCCTGTATCTCCTTCACAGGTTTCTCTATCCTGGGGATGTTGATTGGGCTGCAGTACCTGGAGGTAGAAGCACTTTCACAAAACAAGAAGAAGAACTGATGCTGAGGGGCTGTTGAAGGTCAGCATAGTCCTCTGTCTTCACTGCCACCCTTCCACTAAAGCTCAGCTGAACTCCTCCGGGACACCAGTCCCCGTGGTGGATCAATGTGGAACTCTTTCAGTCTTCATAATCAAGTGGGTTTTTTTCTCGTGCAGGCCCCATGTAAACTGACTGGTGGCAGAGACCCCGTCCAGTGGAGTCTGTGGCCAAGCCTGCAGAGGGGCAGTGGGTAGGAGCCCCCCCAGGACAGCAGGCACTGTCTCACCTCTGCCTGGGGCTCTAAGTCCCAGCGTCCTGGGGGCAGGAGGGGTAGAGCCACCCAGGATCCCCTGAACACCTCAGGCCAGAACGGGAGGTGCACTGCCCCTGGCACTGCTGTGTCATTTGCATGCATGTCCCTCAGGGGCCATTTCTAATAAACAACAGAAAACTGCAGTGCACTCTGTCTGTCTGTCTGTCTGTCACACAGCAGGGAGCAGAGGAAGTACTGGAGGAACTCCCATTTGCTGCACGGTTGGATGCTGCAGGATAAATCATCTCTCTTTACAACAAACCCTCCTGTCCCTGACTTCTTTCCACAGCTGTCCAGGTCTGCCAGCTCCCATGGCACACACAGGAGAGCTGCTGCAGCTCTTGGTGCCACTGCACACTGGTGACAGCACCCTGCATGCACCTGAGAGCAGGGACCGACCTCCCGTGGCCCTGAGCTATTCCAAGAGAAGGTGGGAAAATGGGAACAGGTTGCTTAGACCTAGCTGCAGTCATGCCTAAAGCAGGGAGGAACCAGCAGGATCTCCTGGCTGGGAAGACAGTGCCTTGGAGACAGAGTTAAAACACAGGGGGGGAAGAGTGCAGCAGTAACACAGGGCAGAAAGGTGACTCTTCCATCCAGGTTATTAAAAGAGCCAGACAGAGACTGTTTCAAACATTTAATACAAATGTACAATATTCACTGTACTCTTAAATACTTATTTTATATAAAAACTTTATTGGAAAGCCAGTTTTTATTTTTTAGTGTGTCAAAAGACTCATGTCACCCCAGAAAAGGTTTTGCAAAAACAACTGTGTGAGAAAGGACTGTTTGTCCCTCCTCCCCCTGAATGATAGATACAAAACTGCTTAAAGAGGATAAGGACACTTGATGCCTCCCCCTGGGAAGGGCTGCTGGAAAGAAAGGATGTCAGGATCTACATTTGTACTTCTAAAAGGAAGGACAGTGTCTGAGACACAGATTCTGGTAAGAGGGTTTCTGTTCTCTGTCAGAAGTAGGATGCTTCCATCCTAGAACAAACCTCTAACCTCCTCCCTGGGGCTGTGGAGAGCAACACAACCTTGGCTGGTTATCTCACTTCACAGAAGTGTTGATGTCATTTGGAAAGAGGCAAAAGGCACTTGAAGGGGACCCAGTCCTCAGCCCAGGGCACATGGGGTTTGACTCACCCTGTTGCTTGTGTGGTGAGGAGCAGGGTTTAGGCTGCAGCTTCTGCATAGGCTGCAGAACCAGTCCTTGCTTCCAGGTGGGAGGCAGCATGCTGGTACCTCACTCCTAATATCTAGGAACAGGGCAACCTCAGCAAACTGAGCAGAGCTTTGCCCACAGACTAAGAGCACTGCCTCAGGGCCAGCCCTGTGATAAAACCCAAGGGTGCAGATGCACTGCCCTGCACGTGCTGCCACTGCTGTTGAGGCCTCTGCTGTAACCCACACAACTCAGAGCATCAAAGGCAGAGCACTCCCTCTTCCAAGGGCCAGCTGGCAGCTCTTCAGGGCTGCTCATGGAGTAAGCATGGTCCAGTGTCTGCATTTCATGTCACAGTTTGCCTGAGACAGGAGACACAGCCACATACAAGGTGCCACCCTCACGTGCTCAGGGCTGGCCTGGAGCTTTGGCTTTTTTCAGCATCTGTGCTGCTTCTTTTCCGAGCATACCTGGTGGGGGGGAAGCAGTGGGTTTCCCCAACTGTTCCTCCCAAGCAGCAGTGTCTCCAAGTCAGCAAGATGAAGACATGACTGAAGAGATCACCACCCTCCTTTTGGTCTTTCACACCCCCCAGCAGCAGTTTGCTGGGCTCCTGTCCTGCAGCTGTCCCCAGCCTAGTGCACGTGAAACGGGGACAGGTTAGGTAGTGAAGATGGGAATGAGGGGGGCTGCATCTCCCAGCTCTGCCACGCCTTCACTTCACAGCTTTGATTCCTCAAGGACTATGGGATCAGCACAGACTGCTGGCATCACTTTCTGCAAGTCAGACAGAGAAAAACAATGGTTAGGATCTTGGGTGGCCAGACTTCAGAGAGACCAGCTGCTGGCTGACTGCTGGCTCCCAGGCAGCACACAGAAATGCCAACAGTCACCATCCTCAGGGAGTGCACCCGTTTTCCTCCTCCTCCTCCAGATCCTCCTCCTGCCCAGACCCCGGGCACTGGAGCAGCAGAGCACAGCAAGGGCCCCAGTCCCCTCGGGTTACTTGCTGCAGTCCTCTGGCCACAGTTAATTCACAGCAGCTGTATCAGCCCCACAGCCAGCTGGAGACACTTCACTGTGACACAAGGTCAGCCTCAAAGCAGTGAGGATGCAGGGCTAGTTCCCCATGCAAGGGAACTCCTGGGAACTCCTCTTCATGCCACGGGGCAGCACCAAAGAGAACCAACCAGCACCCTGTGCACCCTCGGGAGGTTCAGCCCAGCAGCTGCCTCCTCTCTGTCCTTAGTCTGACATTCAGAGCACTTCAACTCCAGGCAGTTTGCTGGTTCTGCTCATCTTGAAGATGTCTTTTCATCCACAACTCCACTCAGTGCTGACATCCTCTGCCCCACTTTGCTGCTCCCAGCTTGGAATTATGGCTGGGAGAATTCCAAGAGGGATGCAGATGAGGCCTTCTTACTCCTACCTTACAGAACCATAAGGAATAAGAGGCAAGCATATACAAGTTTTTTTCCTGCACAAACCCTGTAGAGACTTAGCCTGATTACTTGAACCCTCCTACAATTTCTTCCCTTAGGATGGAGGCAGCTGTAGAGTCATTTCCCAGGGGAAAAGCAAGGACAGCCAGGACTGCTGCCCAATATCCATCCTATCCTGGGCTGCACAAAACAGCCAAACTCTTGGAATTGCAGCTTGGCCCTTTCTGGGTGGAGCCTGATGAGCTCCTCTGCTTGAGCCTTTCTGGGATGTGTTAGGAGTGGACCCAAGACTTCTCATTCCCCAGGGGACTGCAGGTAACCTCTCCAAGCTGTAGTTCTGCTCGCAGCGAGACACCCGGCTGTCACCAACACAGCAGGCAGACTTGTAGGGGGAAATGTGGAGTCTCCCATAGTCTGGGCTCTGAGTTAACTCCCTGTGGGTCTAGACTGACATCTGAGGCAGGAGTCAGAGGAGCATGGGAAAGAGGTTCACATCCCCAGTGCAGTTGAAGAAGTCCAGGCAGCGTGGAAGCAAGAGATAGAAAAGAGTTTCATTTTGAACAGCCCCTCACACAGACTGCCCACGAAAGAAGTGTTACAAAGGTCAGCAGCAGTATCCCAAAGCAGAAGCAAGATTAGCAAAAGTGGCTGGAACCACAAGGCAGAAAGTGCAGAGAGGGAGCTCCTGCCAGCAGGAGGGGCAGGCAGCACATGAAGTAGTGCCAGAGGTAGGAGTAAGGAGAGAAGTGCATTGAGTCTCGGGAAAGCCCAGCAGAATGCATCACAGAAGCTCTCTTGGCAACTCTGAACAGGCCCCTCTGGGATCTGAACACCACTCACCTGCTGTGGAGCTGCAGGAAGAGCTGGAGACCAGCTTGGGAAAGGACGGCTGCTCTCACAGCGGGAAGCCAGCACTAGAAAAGGGCATGCAGGCAGCCTTTGGGATGGGAGGAGAAGGCTGCTTGTCACACAGAAAGCACATGGAGCAGGGAGTTTGGCTAAAAATGGGATGGGGTACACACCTACTACCAAAAAATCCAGCAGGTTTGGTTTGGTTTTGTTTTTTAATGGCAGTATTTCACTGGAGAGTGAGCATGCTGCAGCCTGCGAGGGACTCCAGGAAGGTTACTTCAAGCACCCACCAGGTGGATGTTTGCCCTAATGTCCTCAGCCAGCCTTTAAACCACACTGACCTTGGGAGGAAGAAGCAACATCCTTTGGGTACTCCACTGAGATACACCAGATGCATCTTTGCACCCCTGCAAACATACCTCCAGTGAGAAAAGCTGGTTGGCCCTGTTCTAGTCCTGACTTACCCACCACATGCTTCAAGAACACAGCAGACCTTCAGTCCTGTTTTCCATAAATCCCTTGCTGTGGCTGTACACCTACAGCAGGCCACTGGTCATCCAGTCACAAAACCACCACACCACCAGCACCTCAGAACAACCCCCACACTTGTATTACAATTCAGTAAGCATGAAAGGCTGAAGCCTCTTTACTCCTGGTCTCTGCTCTCAGTGACAGGTTCTTCAGAACCACACAAACCCATTCATTAACCTACCACTGTGTGAGACTGGCACAAGGCAGCCTCAAGTGCCCTGAACACATATAAAGCACATTTGCACCTTTCAAACAGTTTGAATGAAGAGGCAGCTCCTGGTATTTTGGAATCCTGCACTCTGTCCAACAGCTGCTTTCTACACAAGCTTAAAAGCATTTCCACAGAAATATTGCCTAAGACTTTTCCTGGACTATACAGACCTGAGTCAAACACACACCCCATTGGAAAATGATCAAAAATGCTTATTTCCTAATAAAAAAAATGCAGGGAGGTTTGTATGGATGTTGGGAAAGAGCAGAAGAGGAGCACGGGCTGTACACAGCACATACCCGAGGATAAGGGTGTGCTGAACCAGCTGACACCAGGGCAAACCTGGAAACACCTCAGGGTGCTTACAACAAAGGCAGCCCAGAGAGTCATTAACATGTAAAAAGTGTCCTGTGACACAGAAAGGTGATGGTGTTCTGGGAACTGAGGCAGACAGCAGTGGGAGGATCCCTGGAACCACACTTCACTCTTAAGAAAGAAGAAGGTGTCCACAACACCATTAGGCTAACAGGTGGCTGCTGGTGGGCTGTGACTCTTGGGCAGAGTCTCAAGGTGATAAACACTGGAGTGACTCTTGTCACTGAAGCTGGGGCTTTACATGTTGCTTTTCTCCCTGCTCAGCCAGAGTCTAGGTTTTCCATTTCACCCCCAGAAGCCACTAGCAGGTGAAAATGGAAGATCTTTCCTGTGAGAACCACTGTGTGGGTTTTTCCCCTTCTGCATTCCTTAATCAAGCTGTTCCACAGTCCTGCTTTACACCAAAGCCACTCAACAGTGACCATCCAGCTCAAGGTTTGGACAGTTTTCCATCAGATCACTTCTGTTTCTTCACCAGGAAGAACCACACCTTGTTAGGCCAACACTCTAGATGATGGGTCCCCAGAGAAAACACTGAGCCAGATGCTCACCTCCACTGCAGGACTGCACTTCATTCAGTTGAGACAGGGGAAGACCCCTGTCATCAAAAGGCAGCTAATGGTGTGGAGTGTTTCAGTGGGAAGTGTGAGCCCTGCAGATCTTCACAGCTCTGCAGCCTCTGGAAGCCCACACGTGACTCCCAGTGTCAGTCTTACCCTTGTGACAGCCACAGAAACGTAGACTCATTTAGGGTGGGAAAGTCCTGTAAGATCATAGAGTGCCACCATTAACCAGCACCACCACTAAACCCTGCCTCTGGGCACCACATCTGCACAGCTTCTAAATACCTCCATGCATGGCAACTCCACTGCTTCCCTGGGCAGCTGGTTCCAACACAGAGCTTGGCAACCTGTCAGTGAAGAATTTTCTCTCAAGATGACCTGCCCCATAACCTTCCCCAGCACTGAGCAGTTCCTCAGTTCCTCCTTCTGGCTCTTCTTGTAAGGAGGTGTCACATTTGCTAACCTCCAGTCCACTGGGACCTCCCCATTAGCCAGGACTGCTGATAAATGATGGCCAGTGGCTTGGTGAGCACTTCTGCCAGCTCCCTCGGTACCTTGGGTGGCTCCCATCTGGCTCCCCAGACCTGTGTGCACCTAAGTGGAGTAGCAGGTCACTGACAGTCTCCTAAACAGGCCAAAGTCTGCCCACTCTCAGTCCCAGATGGCAGTTCTGCTGACCCCCCTCCTTACTTCTCCAAGAATCAACAACTCTGCCATTGCCCAGTCGCTGTGCCCAGGATGGCCTCCAGACATCACATCACCCACAGCTCCTGCTCTCTTCATGAGCAGGTCCATCAGGGGCACTCACCATCTGTGTTGGGAAGACCTCTTCCACACACTCCAGGAGCCTCCTGGGCTGTTCCTTCTCTGCTGTATTGTATTTCCAGCAGGCATCTGATAAGCAGAAGTCCCCCATGAGAACAAGGAGTAGCCAGTGTAAGAATCTGCCCAGGTGCTTACAGAATACTCCACCTGCCTCTTGATCCTGGCTGGGTAGCCCATAGCAGACTCCCATCATGGTATCTGCCTCGTTGCCACCCCCTGATTCTTCCCCATAAACACTCAGCCCTGGTACCTCCATCATTAAGCTCCAGCAGTAACACACAGAGCTACCCCACTGCCTCTCCTCCCTGTCCTACACCTCCTGAAGAGTTTATAGCCACCCAGTGCAACACTCCAGCTGGGCAAGTCATCCCAGCATTCTGTGATGGCAGCTATATCACTGCTTTCCTCCTGGACAACAGCTTCCAGCTCCTCCTGTTTTGCTGCCCGTGCCACGTACGTTGGTCTAGAAACACTTCAGCTGGGTGACTGAAACTGTGGAGGGAGAAGCCCTAATTCCTACATGGCCATTCTCAGGCACTTCCATGGTTTCTAACACATCAACAGCCCCTGTATCCTTGCTGCTGCATGGGGCTCCATCCCCTCCCTCCACTGACCACAGACCAAAGGACTAGCACACAGTCATGCTGCCCCCAGCCTTATACCTTCTGTGCCTGCTTTTATCTCTCCCCCTTTAAATCCAGCTCTTGCAGTGAGCCCTCACATCTTTCCTCCATCTTTTCCTCACATCATCCCTCCCCAGGCCCCAGGAAGGCAGCAGACTTCCCTAAGAGTGGGTTGAGACTGTTGCTTTCAGAAGGAAGTCTCCTATGACAATGACCTGTCTGTCTTGGTGGAAGCAGTTTTGATGCAGCCCACGTACAGCAGCATGACTGAGCCCTGCAGTGCCTGTTCTACAGCTGGGATGTCACTGGGAATGCTGGCAGTTATCCCAGGCTAGGTCTCCTAACAGGGGTGATGACAAACTTCAGCACCAGTGTACTGCAAGCAGGCTTGCCCAGCTCGTGCAGCTACAGCTTCTCAACTCTGAGAAGCAAAGGGCAGCAGGTGAACGTGGCAGCAGAAGACAGAGAGCAGCACACCCTGAGCAACAGCTGAGAAAATGCCAAGTGCCACTGAGATTCACAGACCAGCCAGATCAGAGCTTTACAGTTTCCAGACATTCTTACACCAAAAGGCACCAACCCAGCAGCTCTGGTATTGCTGGAGGTTTTTAAGCTTCCTCCTTGAAGCTGGCCATGTGCCCTGACTGTGATCAGAGTCAACACTGCTGCAGGGCTTCTGGTATCACACCCAGCCAAGAATCTGGACTATAGCAGGGACTGTCCAAATGCCTGCACCTCCTCCCCCAATAACTTACTGACAGTTCAGTTCTCCACCTGCTCCAGAGACAGGCTTTGAGGCTTTGCCTTGCTGCCCCTAGCTGAACTCCTGTGCCCCTGACGTGAATCTTATGGGCTCTCCATTCTGTTCCTGAACACTGTCCTGTCTTTCCTTTCACGTGGGTATCCAGGAAAGCCAGAAAGATTCTCAGTACCCTACAGCCATTGCTGTCACCCCACAAATGCAATTGGCTTGGTGCCTGTGCCACTGGAGAGTGTTTAGAGAAGCAGATAGTGTGATTCTCCTACCTTTGTGCATGAGCTAGTGAGCAGGAATGGGATTAGGGTTACAAGCTACAGTCCCATAATCCATGATCTGATTGCTGCCTTGGAGTCTCTGTAACAAGAGCCACAAGTCACCATCCCAAACAAAGATGAAGGCAAGTAGGGAAAGAAATAAAGGAGGGGGGAGGGATGTTATAAAAAAAAGAAGAAGCAGGCAAAGAAACAAACCAGTGAAGTCACCCAGCCAGGTGTAAGGCAGCTGTGCCACACAGAAAAGCTTCAGTTCCTGACTCCACCAGAGCTCTCCACAGAAGCAGCACACAGTACCCGAGCCCAGCTGGCTGCTCCCTGACTGAGGCACCCCTCTTAGCACAGAGTGCCAGATTCAGCTCCACTTCCAGCTGGTTGGACACCTGGGGTTGCTGGCTGAGTTTGAGAAGTCCCCAGGTAAACTCAGCCACGTGGGTACCACACGTGGGGGGAATGGTGTTCCCCGGGATTTCCTCGGGAGGAAGGAGCTGCCAGTGCAGTCTGACTGAGACCTGTTACCTCAAACATCCCTCTGGCTCTTGCTGCAGTCAGTTCTGGGAGGCTTGTAGGATTATCAGACTGACACCCGTGACAGCCTTGCTCTGGTCTCAGCACCCTCCCCCTCCAGCAGCAAGCTGTTACCATAGTGTGTATACGAAGGAAACAACTGCAGCTCATCTGGTGACAGAAGCACCTGAGAAAGGGAAAGGGCCCTACTGCTCCCAAGCATCCTGGCCACTGCCAAAGGCCCGTGATGCTTCCTGACCCTTTCACAGAGGTGTTACAAATGAACTCAGTGCCACCAATGCCTCTCATTACAAACCCTGCTGCCTCAGGCCTTGCAGGGGATGGTTTGGCCTCACAAATCTTCTGACCTTAACACAGTTCACTGAGGGACACGAGCCATTTGGTGTAGATCAAAACAGACTGGTCTTTACCCCAGCTCAGCTTAACTATGTTCCAGTTAGCCCCATTCACACTGGGATGCTAGGAAAGCAGTTTTCTTCTAGCCTGGTTCCACAGACCATGATGCTGCTCATCACTGCCAAAACCAGCCCAAGTTATAAAAGTCTCAGAGCAGAGTAAAAAAAACAATAAAAATAAACCCAAAACCCCACGCCACAGCCCACAGGAATTCCTTTTAAGTTATGACAGTGGGGGACACACATGCACACACACTTTTACCCAGACTAGATAAATCATACAGACCTTTTCCCCCCACATCTAGTCCAGAATGACGTGTTCAGAACTACCCAAGGCAGCCTCAATTCCCTTAACTTATCCTACCTTCTGCATTTGTGCTCAGATAACTTCATTAAAATAAAAAAAATATCTATTATGTAATTGAAAATCCACTTTCCTGAGCAGCTGTGTGAAGCAGAGCTGCTTCTTGGACCTTCTGGTCCAGCTCCAGATTGGATTGGTTAGAATATCTGGAGGAAGGCTGGCTCAGGCCAGCAGAGAAGTGAGCTTATGCCCTCTGCTAGTCATGGTCACTGATGGCTCCATGGATGTGGAGTGGACATCCCTGCTAACATCCCAGAAGAGCAGTCCACAGCAAAAAGGAAAAGAGCCTCAAGCAACCACCAGTCCCCTCCCTTTCCCTGCAGGTAGGGTTTCTGAGACTATCCACTGCAGTTAGTTCTCCAGGGGTCCTCTCCCACACACAGACAGCTGCAATTACTGCACAGCATGCCACAGGGACACCATGCCCCAGCTCTGCTGCACACTTAGGAACTAGGAGCCTTGTCTGCAGCCCTGTGCTAAGTGTGGCTGAGCCAGGCTGCTCAAGCCCCCACTGGGGCTTTGTAATCTATCTTCCTGCAGTCTGAACCCCACTTGGCAGCTGAGGATGGGGATAAGAAGAATAAACTGCTTCCCTAGGGGCCTGGAGTAATAGTCACCCAGCTCTAACCAAGAGCAAAGCACCAGAGTGCTTAGTGCACTGTTATGGGCAGAGAAGCAAGCACAGGGCTGCCCTACATCTGTCCCTAGGCAGTAGAAAGATGTGCAAAGCCCTGCAGACCAGAGCCTAGGGATTCTGTGTGACATTACCAAGCAAAAAGAGGCCCCAGTGGCTGGCAGAGCTGAGATTACAGCAGTCTGAAAATGCCAGCAAGGAGCTTCCCCACAGGCTGGGTGAGAAGTGATGGGGTAAGAGAATTGCAGCTGCCAGAACAACTGGGGAAGGGCCAGCCCCGTTCTGGGAAAGAGAAGAGGTTGGGTGTTGTCCTGTGCTAGCAGCAGGGGCAGGGAAGGACTGAGGGGTTACTCACTGTCTGGTCATTATCCAAATTGGCCTGCTGTCTTCGGAGATCAGCCTTAATGAATGCTGGCACAGAGGGAGGAAGAGAGATGTGAAGGCAGTTAGGTCATCATGCAGAACCCAAATCCATTTCCCCAGGACTCCAAGGGGCAGCAGAGGCCCCGGAGGAGACAGGAATGCATTGTAGTGAGCAAGAGAAGCTACTCTCCTGGATTTCTGATCAGGCAGGATAGAGACTCCTTACTGCAGCACTATCTTTGAGACCCCAGCCAGCAGCCAGGGCAAGAAGCCTTGGATCTCCTTTACCACACAGACCAGATGCTTAAAGAAGCACTGCAGCATTGCTATAGGACTGCTGCGTGGGGAGTGCTCTTTCTTGCAGGCACTACTACACACAAGAGGCCATAAATTCATCTGCCAAGCCCACGTGGAAGAGTCACAGCCAAGGAGCATAAAAAAATATAATTACCTGTCATAATGGTCCCCAGGAAGAGGAAGGAACAAAGAAGGAGGTTTCCTGCCTTTGTCCCAAAGCGATCCATGATTTGTCCTTGGCCAATGGTGAAGGCAATACCAAAAACCTACAAACAAATGCAGTGTCAAGCTGCACTGCTATCAAGCAGCCTGAAGGAGCTTCCCAGCTTTCCCCAAGTATCAGAGTGGCAGCCAAGCCACTGGCCCAGCTGGTCTGGTTTAACCAGACTGCAGTTTGGTTACCAACACAGCCAGAGGCACCTCCTTGCAGCTGATGGGAAGACAGATGACCCTAACTTCTGGAATCCCACCTCTCACTGGAGAGGAGCCAGGTCATAGGCTGTTAGGAGCAATGGTGGAAAAGGCAAGGATGACTTGCATCCTGATGGATTGTTCCTAAGCAGAAGCAGAATGGATGCCACTAGAGAAATACCACGAGGAACATCATCCCCAGGGTGGCTAGGTCTGCAGTCTTTACAATAATCATGGACAAGAAGTAGGAGTCAAGACTGGGAACTACAATTTAATCTCTCTGCCTACGAGAGGACAAGCAATGGGAAAACAGCACACCTACCTGGGCTGAGACATTAAGGAGCCCTGATGATGTTCCTTCTGATTCTGGGTATGTCAGCTCTGCAGCAAACTCAAAGCCCAGGGGAAGGTATCCTGTCATGAAAAACCTGTAAAGGAACACACAGAAGGGGAGACTCAGCAAATACCAGGAGGACAACTGAAGAGGCACACTGTAGCCCTAGCCCTCTTGGAATGCTTCACCCTCTGCACAGGATGTTTCCTCCAGCATTGTCACAGCCTAAGCAGCTGACCCCCTCACCACAGCACAGCTCCTGCTCCCACCCAGAAACACCTTTGCCCACAGCCTCAAGGCACAGTGCCAGGCCAGCAGGGAGCTGCCAGCTGCTACAAGAATTAAGCATTAAAAGCAACATCTGCCACAAGTTACTCCAAGGGGTATCACCTCCAGCATGGCCAGTCACCCAGGCCCACACACTCTGCATTCCTGACCACTGCTCATCCATGGAGCTGTTTTACCACTCACTTCCCAAATGCTTTCACTGGATTAACCTGGAACATTTAAGGCAGCTGCAGCTGAGCAGGACCATGCTGATGTCCCTAATTCTAATGAAACACATACAAGAGAGATGGGAAGAGCAGATCATTTTGTCCTTGAACTACACAGGAGCTACACACAGGCTACAGCTCTGCCCAGCCCCTCCTGCATGCTGAGCTCTCTCCCTGCTCACCCCCTAGCAGCTCCCACGGAGAGGAAAGCAGCCTGCACATGAACTTACCCCAGCATGCCTGCAGTCACAAAGACCACCCAGAGGTGGCCCAGGCTCAGGGTGAAGGTGTAGACTACCATTCCCACCAGAGACATGATATAGACAGCTAGTGTTGTCTGTCTGCAAGGAAAAACATTAGAGATGAGGTTATATTTCATCCAGTCCTAGTCTTTTTGCCCACAGATCTTGGTATAGTTTGCAACACACGGTGGAGGAAACAAAAACAAAAACAAAACCACACAACACCACACACAAGCCCATAAAAAAAACCAAAGCATTGTTAAAAAAATCATTGAGCAGCTCTCTGACACCTTTACTGCAGAGAGAGAAACTGGACTGAAAGAGCATGGAAGGGTCTGCAGGCAGCAAAGCAGCAGCAGAAGCAATAACAGGACCTACGAGTTTTCACATCCCTACCTCATGCCATGGCTTTGCCCCCAGTGGGGTCAGGGCATCACATCTATGAAGCAGCTAAGAAACCCACATCCTACCAGCCTGACAGGTCCCTGGTCATGTATTGTACATGCCTCTGGGGGGGAACACGAGACAAGTAAGAGAGAGTTGATCTTTCTTGGCCACTCTCTGTACTGTAACCAGTTGTACACACGTAAAAGCAGGAGCTGAGGGGATTGAGCACTCCCAAGCAGGAAAGCAAAGGGAAGAGGTGACAGCATGGATACAGTGTTATGAGCCTGTATTTTTCCATGCTATCCAAAACACCTTTCATGCTGCTCCTTTACGTTTTTAAGCTGCACCCTGTATTTGGAGGGGGGACATGCCAGCCAGGTTGCCCTCCCAGCCTCACTCAAGCCACAGAAACATTCAGCAGGGCCAGTGCCAGTTCCACAGCCCACGGTGGCCGAGCCACGAGCTTTTGCCTCTGGGCAAAAGGGACAAAGAGAGCCCGTGCCCAGGAAGCACCCCATGCAGATCCTGGAGCAGCCAGAGCTGCAGCCTGGCCACAGGAGGAACAGCGATGGGCTCAGCAGCCAGACACATGCAGTGGCTGAGGCCAGGCTCACCAGAACTGAACCTAACAACTGTCACCCTTGCCTAGGCATCAAGGACCTTCCACCTCCAGGAAGCAAGGCTTTCTAGCACACGAAGTAGCTCTTCACAGGAGAGAGTTCTGGGATGGAAGGGCAGAAATTCCACCAGGATCTTGAAAGCAGAACAGTTATAAGATTTTTTTGGCCACTGTTTTTTAGGAAGAAGTTAAATGCATAGCCACAAGTTACTCGTGTACTTGCTACTAAATTTTAGTCTTAATCTATTAAAGAATGTGGTTTGTATCAGTTCCTGGAATTCTGCTAAAGAAATTAAACCTCAAACTATTTTCACTTGTTCTTTTTTCCCATTTAATGCAAATGGCCACCATCAAAAATCCAGCCCCAAGCAGGCAGGCAGCACTGTATTGTTTAATAAAATGTTTCCAGCACACTGAATTAGTGGAGATAAAGCTAGAATGTCCCATCTAAGGTCCTGTCCTCCCTCACTACATGACTGAAGTTAGTGGGGCTCATGCTCATACATCAGTTCTTATCCAAGAGCACCCCTGAGAAGCCAAGTTCAGACTGCAGTTACCAGTCCATGCTCACAAAGGTCCACCAGGCACGTTTAATGCACTGAAAGGCTGAATGCCATTTTGCTGTGACAAGGAACTGTGGTTTGTACCAAAGGGGCAGGCAAATCCCTTAACTGCCAATGCTGCATCACTTCTAGATTATGTTCTTTCCAATGCTTTCATCAAGGAAATAAAAAGTTACCTGTGAAGGCAGCATAAAGGGGCTGCTTACTTCTGCTCTAACCCACTCTAGAGAGCTGCTGCATGGCCAGCACACAGCCTGGAGGCTGAAGAGGGAGAAGAGACAAAAGACTGTCAGAAAATTCAGAGAGCAGCCCCAGAAAGTGAAAGAGAAGCTTCTTCTGCTCAGCAGAGGTTCCTCAGGTATGTCCCGTGAGTTCTTGCACCTCCCATCCCTTGACAGGCAGCTGTGGAGGAAAAGTGCTAACTAGGAAAGGGAATCAGGAATTACAGCTCCCTGTGCTGCACGGGCCAAGTCTGAACTGCAGACTCCTTCCATAAAGGGCAGTCTCCAGACTCCACAGCAGTCAGCAAACACAGTGCAGGACAGGTCCAAGAGGTGGTGCTGGCACTAAGACACTTGAGCTCTGGCAGCAGGGACACTTGCCACAGGGGGGTTCATTCTTTTTTTCTCCCCACAGCCATTTTTGGACTTGGTGCAGAGCTCTTAGGCTAACACCACAAAATCTCACCCAGTACCCTGTATTCCAAGTATTCCAAGCTGTTTGTACCTGATTCACTGTCAGCTGCAAACACTTGCACTTTGCCTCACGTCCCTGCAAAAGTGATGAATGAGAGAGCAAGGAGCTGTGGTTGGATTTTGTTTCATGCTGATATTACCTCAGTAGCAAGGAGAGTTCCCAGAACATGCAGCCCCCCTCTGAGAACTAGAGCAGGCAGCTCAGGGAGGTGTTCTCCACTAACAGCAGAACTACATGGAGGATCAAAAGGGAGAAAACTGCTTAACCTTGCCGTGGGTACCTCATCTGCTGCACACTGGCTGGCTCTAGGAGACTGGGAGCATCAACAGAGCCTTGTGAAAGAACAAGGAGCAGGCCTGAGCTGTGGAAATCCCACACCAGGAAGCACCCTGGAGCCATGCACTGAGCCACTAACTGCTCACTGCAGTCTCTAACAGCCCCAAATGCAACTCCTGCTGCAGGAACAGCCTCAAGGACATGAGCAGACTTCTGCTAAAACAGACTTGGGCAAGACTCTGCTCCTCTGAGCCTACCACCAATGGGGGAGGGTGAGATTCAGTACCCAGCAGTCCAAGCAAGACCCAAGAGTTTATAAAGGATTTAACTGAGACACGGGTAGGCCCTGGAACACAGGGAAACAAAGAAACCCCTGGGGAAAGACACCTAGACAAGGCCTTTCTCAGAAAGTGACCTTTGTCACCATGTTCACCAGGGGGCAGGAAGAATGCTGTGACCCTAGGGACACCAGGGCATGGAAGAATGCCCAAGTTTGCTCAATAAGCCTCTTATCACAGCCATAAATATCTTATGGGAGGGGAAAAAAAAGGAAAGAACAACAAAGGAGGAGAAGCAGACTCAGAGAGGACACTCACCCAGCATTCTAGTGGGTTTTTAACAGCCTGCTCCCATGATGGTCCTGCAGGCACTGGTAATTACCAGCCTGGTACCCCAACCTCCTTCCCAGGCTGCCTACTGCAGCCAGTACAGCCTGGAAGCTGCACATCCTGCTACATCACTAGGACAACCAGGGTTAGCCTGCGGTGTGGGCAGTGGGAAGGGAGCCCAGTGCTCCGAGGTGGAAGCAGCACTAGAGAGGCAGCAGCTGCAGCAGAGCCAGGGGCACATCTGTGAAGGAGCTGGCACACTTGTCACTTAAGTGAAGCCAAGCTGTCCTGACATTCATCTGCCCTCCCAGCCAATTCCCTACCCTTTGGAGATGCAGATTAAAGAGCTCACACAAGGCACTGTGAGAACTCTGGGGGGAAAAGCCAGCCAGGGCCAGCACAGTCAGGGAACAGAACTGAAATGGAAAGCACAACTCCTGCTGTTCAGAGAGATCCAGGGAAGCCCTAGAGTAGGGAATGGGCACGGCCCAGCCCATTCACATCTCAGAAGGTGACTTGGACAAGGAAAGCCAAAGGGACAGAACCAGACTCACAGGGGACTGGAGCTGTGAAAACACTAGAGCCAAGCAATGCCTGAAGCAACAGATGATCAAGGGGTAGGGAGGAGGCCACAGCCCTGCACCAGATTTAGCTGCTCCCTGTGACACTGTGTGCAGCTCGAGAGCACTCTGCTGTATGGACTGGGATGACAAATCTCCTCCACAAGCTTTGGCACGAGGACAGCACATTCCAGGCTGTGCAAAACCCTGAACAAAGGCATTTGTCCCTATATCCCCAGAAGGCTCTCACTGCTGAAGACACTGATGTGTCAGATGCTGGAGAAGGCAAGAATTGCAGAGGGCTGGTTTGGTTTTCACCACCTCCACATACTCTGGCATTCAGTTTATGCCACTTCCTCCATGGATGAAGGTCACACAGAAGGACATCCTTGGTAAATTATTTATGTCAGACAAGGTGAAGGTATATCCAGTATGCAAGTACTAACCTGGAGAAGGGCTACAACAAGACCCAAACTGCAGGCCAGGCTAGGCTGAAAGCATTCCCCTTTCAGTGGAAGGCACCCAAGTGCCCCATTCTCCATATCCAGGTCTTTGCTCCCTTCCCCAACTTTTAACACACTTGGAGCCTGTATAGACCTCAGTTTAAAACACCAGCAAAAAGAACTGTCTGGAACCAGCTGGACTTGAAGCCATGTGAACACCACCCTTAAAAGCAAAGCATGGCCAAAGTGAAGTGCTGGTTCATCCAGGCTCCAGACCCCTGACTGTGAACCAGACTCCTACAAATACCAGCACCCATACTCAGCTTTCTCCAGGTGTCACAGCCCCATCCCTCTCCCGAGTCAGGAGCACGAGGGATGTACATGGAGACCACTGGACTTGATGTTAAAATGTGGTCTGTCATAGAGGGGGGCTGCTCCCAACAAGCCCTCCCACCAGAGGCCCCAGCCCTGGGACTGCTCATCCATCACAACACCACAGGGGCCAGATCTGCACCTGCCCATTCCTAAAACAAGAAGGGTGCAGGGTCTGCTGCAGGGACTTGCCTGCCAAATAAAAGCAAGAATGCAAGGCCATTTGGTGCCTGAGCATGACAGCTGGGGAAAGCCTGACTTAGCACAGCCTCACCCTTTCAAGGAACTGCTGATGGGACATTAAAGATCACACACACATGTAAAGCTCTGCGGTTCTTTCTGTTATTAGCCTCCCCCTGCTCCCCTCAGTCACAGCTGGATCCCATTCATTTGCTTCCCTCTCTCTCCAAGCTGACTAAAAAAAGGACTTAACATCTTTCCTTACTAATTTTCATGTGCTTACCATTTTATTCCTGATGCTATCTAAGCAGTGGAGGGAAAGGGGAATGTACTTACCTAGAACATCTGGCATCTTGACAGTTTCTTATAAATAGACTTTTAAATGGGGCTAAATAAAGACTCTGTAGCACTCATGGAAAAAAAACAAACCAAACCAAAAACCAAACCCCACATTTGCTAGTTCCACAGAAATCCACTTTGTGGGCTGCAATGAAGAACAAATTCTTAGCAGTGCTCTTCCTCACCCAAGGCTCAATCTATCCCCAGGGGTCTGCAGGATAAGTTCCATAGGTGGCATAAACCTATTTTTCTGCACTCTCAGCCTGCTCTGTCCACGTATATTGTCCCTCCAAGCAAGGAGGGGCAGTAAATCAAATGCAGAGTTTGGGTTTTGGTTGGGGTTTTGTGTTGGTTTGTTTGTTCAAAGCTCCAGCTCTGCCTGGTAAGTCACAAAGCTTTCCAGCTTCATGCTGCAACCCAGCTCCACTTCAGGAGACTCAGGAGGACCATCTGCTGCAGCAGTGCCAGTGGAGGCCACTGCAGCACTAGCCCTGGGCTGGAGGGGAAACAAGTTCCACTGCACAGTTAGCTAGTGCCTTCCTGACTGGTGTGTCTGTGTCACACACTGCCAAGTGAGAACCACTCAGTGGCACACAGTGATCTGGAAACGGCAACAAGCGACCTGCCACTCTCTGGTTTAGTCATCTGCTCCTCTCACAGCACCCCCGGGAGTCCTCAGCTACCATTCTCTCTTGGGAGAAGCCCACTTCCTCTCCCTTTTTGATCCCTGTACTTGACAGCCAGGGCCAGAGGCCATTTCAGAATGGAGGAAGCAAGCTGTCGTGGTTTAGGGGCAGGGCAGCCCCTAACAGACACTCCCTGTTAACCCCCCTCCCTCCCCAGAGGGAAGAGAAAAGGAATAAGGGAGAGGGACTGACTGATTAGAAAAGGAAACCAGAACAGCTTGAATGATTAATAA
>VWZY01004280.1:58468-75138 GCA_013399075.1 Chloroceryle aenea
ATCCCTCTGCTTGCTTCTGAATATGGCATACATGGGATCAACTGGGGGTTATCTGCCCTGTCCACTCCTTCCTAGGTGAGGTCTTTTCCTTTCTGCACCCCCCTGTGTGGTACCACCATCCAGCAGTGGCCTGGGCCTGCACACCAATCCTTGGCAGTAACTCTGCCCATGGGCTGTTCTCACTGCTGGCAGCAGACACTGTCTGTGAGAACAGGCTGCTAACTGCAGACAGTGCTGTTAGTTACAAGTACTGAACTGAAAAGGAAAATCACTGAACAGAATTAGTGCTGTTTGCACCCAAACCAGGACACAAGCCCGCAGCTAGCCAGTTTCATCTAGGCTGTCTCCAATGAGAACATGCTTTTCTGGCCCAAGATACCAGGTAGGATAATGGCAGTGGAACTCCCTCAAGTGAAAAGCTTTGGCAAGGAAAAGAACTCTGAAGTTGCCTTCAGCTCATCACCAGCACATCACCAGTAAAGCCCCCCTTTCACACGAGATGATGTAGCACAGTTCTCAAAGCCAGCAAGGAAACTGAAAAGCTGGTTACACAACCCACAACATGAGACTGGAAAGGCACTCTCCATCCCCTGGGACACCCTACAGAGGAATGTCACTGAGATCCCAGTTCCTGAGGACTGGGAGCTGCAGGACACCCAAAGACTCTCGGCTGTCCCTTTGCAGATGGCAGGGCATGCTGGCCAGATCTACATTCCCAACCCACCAGGCAAAACCCCAGGATGATCCACCCTCAACCCCAACATCCCTTAGGCCTGCCCTAAATACAGCAATGTGCCCTCAGACACTGCCTCTGGGTGATGGACTCAATGTGCCTTTCATCAAGGCAGACAAAGGTTCACAGAAGCTGGTTTGTAAGTGCTGAGAAATTGTCTGGTACACTCTTGATTCTGCTTGTGCCAAGAACTCTCTCAACCCTGGCAAAGCACCTGCTGGGCCATCTCATTTTCTCCCCATGCCTCCCTAAGGACCACTAGAACCAGACCTTGTATGGGCCCAGGGCAGACTAATGCACAGCTTCAAACTTCACTTTAGACTAACAGGATTTTGGAAGAGCTGTGGGGGTTTTTTCCTACAAACCTTCCCAGTGATGCAGTCCAAGGACTGCTGATTTGCAACTGCAAAGGCACAGCAGCAAACCAAGGTCACTAGGGGCACAGAGGCAAAGAAGAGACTTACTTGTAGGTTTTTGTTCTGTCCAACCAGATGCCAGAGATGAGAGCCCCAGCCATCCCCGCCAGTACAATGGTGAGTCCAATCCTGCCAGCATTCACCTCCTCCCCCTGTGGTGAGACACACACAAAGGCAAGAGCCAAGTCATAGCCAAGAGGCACCAAAAGGAGTATCCCATACGTGTCTTCTGCTGCTGACACACTACCCAAAACTAGCCTTTGCAAGAACACCTTGGGCTTGCTATGAACCAGTGCAGTACCCTGTTCTGGCCCACAAAGACAAGTGGTTCAGTGCTTCTCTGAGCCAGCCTAGAGAAAAAGGTGACTACTGGTCAGTGTGAGCAGACACTCTCAGAGGAGTCAGCATAAACCCCAGACAGCTTGCTGTCTGGTTTGGGGATAGGGCCAGGACAACCAGGAAACATTGAGACACCCTATAAAGCAGCACAGAAAGCAGCTCCCTGATGCAGTGCCAGAAGTAAACTCTGCAGCAGCTCTGCTGCTGAGGCACCTCACCTTCTGCCACCAGTACATGAGTGTGGGCAGCCTTTTGGCACAGATGTCCTGATAGAAATCACTGTCAGGAACAGGGCAGAGGCAAGTGCTGGAAGAATTTCTCAGAAGAGAATGTTGTCATTTAGGGTGTAAAGGAGCTGTCTCTGCTGGAGCTTGCCAGACTTTGCATGGGATGGTATAAAGAACTGAAGGAACCAATGCTTTCCTGCCAGCCAGAAGTCCTGTGGCACTGCATTTCTCACAGATTCCCCTTTGGCAGCCAGCACTGGACAACAGCAAGCATCAGAGGGCTGCAACTTACCGGGTAGTGATGGATCACCATGCGGTTCAGCAGAGTGGACAGGGCGTAGAAACAACCCGTGTTCAGACCTGAGAGGGGGATAAAAAGGCAGCACATTCAGAGCCTGTTAGTCTCCTGCTGGAGTGAAAGGGTGGAAATGCAAGAGGCCTTTGGAAGCAGTGATCCATAGCAAGGCTGACAAGTCTCAGGAGAGCCAGACTGACTAGACATGGGGTACTGAAACAAAGGCAGACCAAGGACAGACAGATCTCAGCATACAGGGGAAAGCATCCTGCAGTTTCAGGATGGTTCTCACCTTAGCAGCTAAAGCAAGGGCTGTTTCTGGTACTGAAAGGTCTTGCAAGTCCTTCCCAGTTCTCAACCCTTCCTCACAGCCAGATCCATCTTTAGCACTGGAGTTTTCTCCTCCCCCTAGCCAAGGTAAAATTCCAGAAAAGCACCTGCCTCAGCATTACACCTTTAACAAGGACCTGGGATGCAGTTAATACCAGTACCCTTTATCTGTGTAATCTCCTCCCAGAGAGGACCCTGACACCACTCTCTCTGCTGAAAGCTGGTAAAAAACATCCTCTCCAGGCCAGGAGCCAGCAGAAGGCAAGCAGGAGCAGGGCTGATGGTGAAGCACAGACAGCACTTCCCCCAAGCACCTGGTGTGTCTCTCTGCATGGGAAAAGTCTTGCATTTTAAAAGATACCACTGAAGCCTGAAAAAAAATAAACCAACTGTGAAAGTAATTGTCTTTCTGAAAGGGAAGTTAGATTAACTGTTACAGGCATAAGCCACCTGGTGAAGGCTTCTCAGTATCAGCCAAGGTGAGAATGGAAACTGTTGGGGTGATACTGGTCAAGCCCCATTCAGACACTTTGCTTCACCTCATGAGACCAACTCTGGGTGAGTTAAACGCCTTCCCAAAGGGCACAAACCCAAGAACTTTGTTTACAGTAGACAGAACATCCTCATGGGTGCTGGACTAGCAGCAGTGCAACGGCTGCACTCTCACCTTGGGTGATACTGAGAAACCTTCCCCAGGTGGATGAGGTCTGTAACAGCCAGCACAACTTTCTTCTCAGAAAGTCATTTACATGTGCAGTTAGTTTCTCTTCAAGGCTTTGGTGATCCTGGGGGGGAGGGATGGGGACACATTTCACCACTGTAGGCTCCATAAGGAGGCATCAGTTTAAGAACTCTGGCAGATGCCTGAAATCCTGACAGAACAGATTCCTATCAAGTTCCCACTTTCCTCCTTCAGCCTCAGCTAAAGGCAGAAATGTCACAATGCATGATACAGGAGTGTGATCTGGTGGGCAGAGCTTTGACAAAGGGAACAAAACCCTGAGCTCCCCTAACCCTGAAGTCCTCCAGCTCCCCTGACACTGAAATACTCAGGAATCCTCCCCCTAGCCCACTCCTTGACTGGGACACTGGACACCCATGGCCCTACACATGAAGCACTCTGAGGAACCACAAGACTGGTAGCTGGGGGACACACCACACGTGTTCAGACACCATCTCTGACATTAAGCAGAGCTCACTCCACAGCTTCATGGATGAAGAGTCAATTCAAGTGATCCCAGAAGTGACACTTGCCTGTGACAATGCTACCTGTTCCAAAAGCACCTGTCAAGAGGTTACAGGAGAGGCCCTTAAGCTGAGTGACATGCTCTTTAGGCAGGAAGACTCCTCCCAATCCTTTCCAAGAGTTACTCAGAAAGGCTGGAAACTCCATCAGGGCCAGCAGAGAGAGGAGAGAACAGCTGGAGATGCCACAGCAAGGAGGCACCCTCCAGCCTTGAATGCTGGCAGCACTCTGCTATGCCAAGAGAGCCCAAAAGGGCCTAATTCATCTGCATCCCATCTCCACCTCTAGAGCACTCTGCTCACTAGGAGACACAACAAACTGCTGTGCCAGGGCATGGGAATATGGCAGATCAGAGCCATCCCTCTGCCACTTCAGCACAGTCCAGTCACCAGTGTAGCTCTACTTGCCCAGCCAGGAGGACAGCAGCCTTGTGAGGACAGCCAGACACTGCTCTGCTAGCTGATGCTGTCAGGGTGCCAGCTTCACAGCAGCTCTGTGTTGCATGAGATTTCCAAAAGAGAGAAGGGCCCCAGCTCCTAAGCTAGGCAGAGAGCTAGGCAGAGTTGGCAGCAACACTTGGCACCAGAGTCAGGCCAAATACTCTAAGAATCAAGACAATGTGCCAAATTTGCATTTGTGAGGGCTGGCAAAAGCTGTAGGCATTTCAGAGGTCACTGCTGCACAGTGAAATTTCTCTGTGAATTACAACTGTCTGAATGCCCATAAAACAGGCAAGTGTTGTTTCCAAGGGGCAGTGCCCATCTGCCTGTGCAGATAAGGAAAACCAGAACTAGCTGGGAGCAGGACATCTAGAGGTCCAGCCCCACCCAAATCCCTAGCTAGTTACCATGGTTTGCTTGTAATGCACTGTGGAAGAACATTTTTGAGACCTCACAGTGTCTCCTCTATTTTACAGAGGCCAAAAAGGGGAAATTTATTGCCTGTGACTCCAGAAGAAGCCCTTATTAAGCCCCAGACTGGAATCCAAGACTTCTATAGTTAAGCAGCCTATTGCCTACATGACAGACAATTTTGGCCTCTTCACCCTCATCTTCCTCCTCTTTACTCTCACCATCCTGCAGGACAATGGATCCTTACACGGATCACACTGCCCTGCCTCCTCACTGCCCCATCACCTTTGGGGTTGTCTCATCACTCCCAGTCCAGCAGCATTTCCCAGGCTTTCCCACCCTTTTCCTGTGTAGTCCCAGTAGCAACAAGCTTTCCAGTGCAGAGCCCAACCCAATCAACTCAAGAGTTTCTTAATGCCCACTCTGTTTTCCTCAGCTTTCTGGAAGCAATGTCAGCAGCCTTTGGGAAAAGAGAGGGTTTTCCTGGAAAACAATTCACTAGCACTAACCCCCACTGCCACCAGTGTTTCCAGCACTGAAAGTCTTACCACAGGAAAGATACTGGCAGCTGCTGGTGCTATCAGGACCTTAGAGGTCTACAGACCTGCTCTGACTTCACACCATGTAAGGGCCTCCACTCCTTCTACAGAGAGGGGGGCTGAGAAAGCAGCAGGATCCCCCCTTCTCTCCCCTGGCACACACCATGCTAATGCAACAGCTCAGTGAGGCTGGGGGTACCTTTGTGCTAGCCAGGGAGGATGACTCAGTTGCACTCACGTGGCTGCAGATGTTTTAAATGTTGGCCAGTATAACTTCTGACTTGAGTAGGAAAAAGTGTCCCCATTTTAAAGCCAGACTAGTTAGAAAAAAAAAAAGTTTCACTGCATAGTTCCCTCTGAGTAACAGTCACCATCTCACCTCAAACTGGAGATTGACATGAGGCTGACAAACAGATTAAATGCTCAGAGCAGCAGGAAGAGAGGCTGAATTATGAGCCACTGAACAGTTTTTCCACACTGTTTGTGACTGCCAGAAGGGAATTGTCCCAGGGAGGTCAGATTCTAATGCTCTTTGTGCTCAGAGCCCTCCTCTCTCCTCTAGGACTTGTGTCTATTGGAACAAAAGCTTTCCTCTTTCTTTTCCCTGACAGGTAGGTGCAAACTGAGCAGATGACACAATACAACTTCTAGACACAGTCTGCCTGGGGTATGTTCCATCCCCACTTTTAGATGACATCGTGTACTATGAAAAAAAAATTTATCAGTAAAATCCAAGCCAGAATACAGCAGCTGCAACACAAACCAGCAGAGCTTACGGGTGACCTGAGAGGGGCATTTCTGGAAGATGGCTATACTGAGAAGGGATAAAAGATTTCAGCAACTGCTAAGACCACTAGCACCCTCAGCAGGTACAAAGCCACCATCTCACTCTCTCCAACCTGGTTACTCATCCACCAAGTCTTACAGGCACAAGTGCTGGCAGAACAGCAGAACTTTCAGTGACTTCCAGTGACTCCCCCCGGGCTGAGAAGCTTCCCCAGCAAGCTGGTAGGAAGTGAGGACAGAAGTCCCTGCAGATCAGCTGGCTATGGCACATCCTATTATGCAGCCAGGCACAGAGCACAATGGCCTTTCTGCTAAAGAGAAAAATCCTTTTCCATGTGACAATTCAATATCAGGAACAGATTCACAACACATCATACTGCCAGCAGAGAAACAGTCCAAGGCTGCTGAAGAGAAACAAGCAGCAAATCCAGTGTGCAAGGACAGGTGGCAAAAGATGTTCTCCAATCTTTCCTTCCATTTGCTTCATAGGAAGCAAAGGAAGCTGGCTCAGTCTGCACACCCCATGCTCCACAGGACCTCCACTGGGATGCCTGGAGGCCACAGCCTTGCCTTGGGAAATTATTTTCTCTCGCTGACTTGAGCTCAGAGACAGCTCCATCTCTTTCTTACGCAAGCACTTAGCTCACTGCACTAATTGACTAGAGAAAGACAACAGGATAAAGTAATACCCTGAACAGAAAACAGTGCAGGACTGTGAGAGCAGTACTGGGGGTGTATCGTCCTCGGTGTGCTTTGCCTTGCTTCTCTTTCTCCCTTAGCCATTTGGCAGCAGCACTGCTGGAGATTACTGGGCTAGAAAGACTCCTGCTCTGTGGCAGCACAGCTATCCCTAGGACAACTCAGGCCAGTTAGTGCCTCAGCAGAGCAGAGAGAGGGAGGGTGAAGCTAAGCATGTCCAGCAGCGACAGCTGCACAGCAGAAAGGCCAGACCAGACCCTACCGTAAGTGACCATAAGCAGCACAAAGTTGGCATTGCAGAGCAGACGGAGGATTGACTGCACGTAGGAATACTCCTCTGTTGGTCTGGACTGGAGCAAGGCCTGAGCTCGGCTTGGAGGGTGCAGAGGCTTCTCCTTGAAGACTGAAACCAAACACAAAGTAGATCTGTTTGTCACGGTGAGAACACACCTCAGGTAGAGGTATCTGAGGGACTGTGAGGAACTGCTAAAACCAAGCGTACAAAACAGACCATTGTCCTCCAGCTTGGATCTCCCTCCATACAGGAACAGGAGGAAACAGGGTCCCTCCAGTAATAACTCCTGACACTGGGGAAACACCTTACCATCAGTTAGCTTTCTGTCTAGGGAGTGTCTGGCAGCAACAAGAGAGCTCTCAGGACTACCACCTTTGTCTCCAGCAGGCTGGCCAGCCAGCTGCAGAACTGTTGTGTGGAATTACAAATACAAAAATGGAATGGGAAAAGCCAGCTGGCAAAAGTGGCCTGCTGTCCTGCAGTGCCCAGTGCCTGGGGAGTGTTTACCTATGCCTGGCACTTCTTAGGCTGGCCAAGCCATCTGCTGTCCTTCACTAGCATTAGAGTAGCATCCAGGAATCCTGGTCACAGGCCACACTGCTGTACCAGGTTCTAGACAGACCATTTCAACATTCTATTTCCTGCCCTAGATTCTCCAAACCTGTATCTGATTCAGCCAGCAGGCAACACGAACAAGCTGGCAACAGGAGCCTATAAATAAAAGAAACTACACAGAGTTCAGCAGACAAACTCTGATCTCCAGTGAGCATGCCAGTCTTTCATGTTAAAGATCTGGCTTCCACTTCACAAATTAAACTGGGGAATTGCACCTCTGGTGTCCTGCTACTGCCCCTAATGCTGCCTTCTCTCCACCCATAACTGGTTACTTCTTCCTTTGGGGAACAGCTTGTTCCTATGAGGTCATGTAATCTGCCTCTTTCTCCCTGCTCTTAAGAGGTAGTCATGTCCAAGACATAACCCAAGGTCCAGCACCTTGCTGGCAGACAAGATGACTGTGAACCTTGGAAGATTTGTTTTGGCCTTTAAAGGACGTGCTCACACCAGGGGTTTATGAGACAGGCAGCCAGGATGAAATGAACACTTTGACAGCCACCTGTATTCCCTTCTACATGTGAAGGCTTGAAGCAGCAAGACAGGGTATTGCATGACCCTGTTAGCTCCGTGCTAGGACACATCCCCAGCCCATTTCCTAATGCAAAAGTCCCTCACATGCACACTGGCTGATCTTACCAGTCCCACTTGGCTCCATGTGCATCCTCCCACCTCCTTACCTATGATGACGAGGATGAACAGGGCTGTTGCCACGCCTGCTGTCATGAAGAACATGATGCTGATATGGTAGGCCAGCTTCTCCTCCTCCTCCACATTGGAAACCAAAACTGGAGGCACCAGAAAGCCCAAAGCAATGCCAAGCTGAGCAGGAGAGAGACACACAGAGCAGAATGACCCAGGAGCCCTGTAACCCAGGCAGGAGCTCAGACATACTGCCTGGGCTGCCTTCCACCAAAACCCTGTGCTTCACCTGTCGTGTCCCTGGATCTGCCATGCCAAGGGACTCATTTCAGAAGACCTGCTCAGTGGCCAGGATCAAGATCACAGAACAAATACACTTCAGGTGCTGTATGTGGTAGTTGGAAATGGCCAAACAAACTCTTGGACCATCCAGCCCCAGAAAACTCTACAGGATCTCCCTTCTTCTCCATCCAGCTGGGGGATTTTTGAAACACAAGCATTTTTCTTGTCTCTAACAGAGCTGATAGATTTGGACACCTTACTTAGCTTATGAAAAAGTAACTTTCAACCACGACAGGCCACACTTCTCCCATGTCAGTGTCCTCCACTGGGACCTAGGACAGCCTGGGTGAGGATCAGCCAGGTCATCTCTGCCACATTCGTTCTTGGTGCTGTTTACCCAGTGGGACACAGACTTACTCAGCTTGCTTGGACACTGCTGCTGTCCTCTCAGAAGGGCTGAACAATTTTTCTAACCAGAAATTGATATTTTGCCCTCTCTATTCCCCTCTCCAGAAATGAACCACTTTCATCCATTAGGATTTCATTAAACCCTTGAGGAAGACCAGGTGGGAGAAAGTGAAGGGGGGGAGCAAAGGGAAACAGCAATCACAGCAATAGGAGCTACATTTTATAGTTCAGAGAAAGTAATGCTATTAATCCTATGGAGATGAGTCCCCTTGACTAAAACTGGAAGTTTTCTGGAGCATACTCTCAGGGCCTGGATTATTCCTCTATTTTTTAGCAACAAAGACAAGCTCTCAACAACACAAATAATATTATACAGCACATACTTTAACAATGAGATCTGTAGCCTGGTTCTCAGCAGGCCAGTGCCCATGTCACCACCAGCCCAACAGACAACACTGTAACCAGTTAACCAGAAAATTTAAAGATGCCTTATCGTGGGAAATAAAACTTCTCCCTGCCCCACATTTCTGATGGCAGGACAATAAAGCAATATAAAAACCAGACTGGCTCTGTGCTACCCTCCTGACAGAGGCCAGTCACTGCTGTTTATCTTAAGAAGGTTTTGGGGTAATTTTTAAACAGAATGGTAAGGGAGGTCAAGAGCCACAGCAGAGAGTGCTGTTCAGATGCCTTATCCTTTAGAGGCTGATCAAGGAAAGAAGGAATGTATTTCCTATGCTAATTTTGTCAAGGATGAGTCCCAACAACAACATCACATGCAAGATTCAACCATATACAAGAAGAGACAAAGCCAAGAGCAAGTGGCTAATAAGACAGTATAAATGTAGTGGAAATCTTGTCTAATTTAAGTTTACCTGTTTGTATTCTAAGACTCTGCTCAAGGGAAATAATTAGTGCAGCATCAGCATTGCAAATTGTAAGTGATCACTGGAGGAGGGGGTCTTCAACTTAAAGAAGAATAAGAGTCAGCAGCAGGAATATATATGTCCTATAAAACTCTGCAAGTAAGCACAAATATTGACAGAAGAGGCCACCAAACCCAGAAGATCAATTAAACTGTTAAAAGATGGAAAGAGAGAGATGCTGCAAGGGCAGAAAAAATACAACAGTGAGAAGTTTCGACAATGCCCTTGCAGGCTAAATAAGCATCACACCAGGGATGATGCAGAGACTGCATTTTTGGATTCCATAAATACTCTTTTTCTAAGGAGAACCTACAAGAGGCAGCACAATTTGTGATTTAGACCTAGAACAGCCCAGTGTGGCCATGATCAATGTTACAGCACAGTTCTGTACTGCACTCAAATTCAGCTTCCTTGCAGCAGTGCCCAAAAAACAATGAAAATAAAAAACCACAACCACACATACCCCCTCCAAGGCACCACAGCACTGTTCACTATTTAACTCCCAAGAGGGAGATGCCTAAAAGGAAAGAAGATTGTTAAAAGGAAATTAAAAGGGCCAAAGAAATGAAATGCTTGCAAGTGGCATTGACTGTGTGAAGACACTGCATCAGGGACTCAGGGTAAGCCTAGGAAATATTAGCAAGAGACCACAGAGCAGCATAAAGGAACCATAGTTAAGGAAAAAATAAACAACCCCTCAACCAACTCAAAAACTGGACATTGTTCCTTCAAGACAAGAAGGCACCAAGCTGGACTAAACTACAGCAAAACCATAAGCAGGCTGAAAGAGGCTCCAGAACATCTTTACAAACCAAGCCAAAACTCCTCAAACACAGCACAGTCAGAAAGCCTGCAGGGCCCAGAGATGATCATGGTGGAAGGAGGACATCAGAGAAAGAGGGAGAACTAAGTGAAGACTTGCACTCGTGTTCATGACATGATGTTTATGGGAAGTTTCCACATCAGCAGAACCTATCTGAATAGCAAAAACCTGAAGTGTTATCTGTGAAAGGTGTTCATGGATGTATTCCAACTAATTTATTCTACAAGGCACCAGGACTGGATGGTACTCATCCAGGAGTTCAGGAGAACAGGTCAACAGAACACAGACTTGGACTTGCACACAAACACACCAAGCTGCTAACGCTGCTCCGATACCAAATCCTCCAATCGGGAATGAAGGAAGGGAGAAGTCATGTGAAATTTGAGGAGGAAAACCCAGGAAAGCCCAGGGCCAGCAGCTAACTGGTTTGGCTAACTGAGCAGAAATTGTAGCAGTCAGAAGACAGCAGTTTACACATTGCTAAGCACCAACAAAACAGGCTTTCAGACGTTATTATTTCAACGTAATCTCAGTGGGTTCCCAAGCCAAGCCTTGGAGAGTTAGGATTCACTCCCTTTTTTACTGTCTTTCCCCATCACTGAGTGGCCTGGGGCTGCCTGGCAAATTTGGCCTGACCTAGGCCAGATGCTCCTCTGTTCTGATTGTACCTTTCCAAGGAACACGGAGATGAGGAATCCTCTGCTTTTACATGGATGAGAGGGGGGAACTCTGAACCAAGCTCAATGCACACAATTTGCAGAGAGCAGCCAGACACCCTCTTCTCACACCCTGTGACTCCTCCTGCACCCTGGCTTCCCTGTCTTCTGCTGTCAGCACAGGTCCCAGCTGCCTTTCTATACAAAAGGCTACAGTAGAACTGAAACCACCTCACTGAAGTGCTGTGTGAAACAGAAGCTGCCAGTTCCTACCCAGTATACTTTTGTATGGACTGCTGGCCAGAATGTGCTGCTTCTGTACCACTGAGAGCAGAACTAAAAAAGCCTCTTAAAATCCAGGTAGTCAGGAAGGAACCTGCATAAATGTTTACAAATCACAGCTTAGTCCCCTTTCTTGCAGTGTTTTAAGAAGTGAAAGGACCCAAGTTACAAAACAAAAACTGTAATCAAGGCCTTGCAGCAAGATAAGATAGGGCTCAGGCTCTTTTTCACTCTCCCACTGATCTGAGAGATAACGTGTTCTTTTCAAACTGCACTTGCACAACCAAAGCTCTTCTGGAAGCCAAGCTTCCTGATCACACTTCTGCTTCTGTGGCATCACCTCCTACTGCTTGGGATGATGCAATGCTCTATGGAGAAAACTACTTCTCTGTACAAGTCACTCAGGGCCTCTCAGCCTTAAGTGCACATTCCCCCAGTGCACTGGCAAAGCAATGCAACACTGCTGCTGGAATCCTGTCAGGATACAATCCCCTGGTCATGGACCTACCTCAGTCACCTAACACAGACAGCCCCAGGGGATCCTGCAGGGCAAATGCTGAGGGTACCACAGGGCAGCCACTCCAAGCAAAAACACTGCAGTCATTCATTTAACTCCCATGGAGCTTCCACAGAACACAGCCCAAAGGCCAGCTGCTTCTGTAAGGGAGAAGGGGGAGCAGCCTTTGCTGTATGGCTGGGAAAGTAACCTCAGATTAAATGGGTAGAAAAAATTTACTTCAGGCTCCAGGGTCCATTTATAGAATAATTAGCATTCCTGGGAAAGCCACGTTGCTATTTGGTCAGGCCCTCCCCCACTGAGCCACGTCCAGGATCTTGGAGGGCTGGCCACACTGAACTTCTTGAGATCCAAGTGCCCTGATCCACCCTGCCCTTCTTTACCGAGGGAGGAAGGAGGCAGGGCTGGAGAATGTCAACCATTAACTACTGCAACTACTAGCTCCTCCTGGTTCCTTGCTAACTCTTCCCTATTCTAACAGCTAAAACCCTGGAAGATACAGAGCCAAGCTAGAGAGTGATGGGAGGCAGACCACCACCTCTATGTCCAACAGGGATTAGATCTCATCCGAAGAGACAGGAGGAAGCCTCCAGCTTGGACAGCACAGCCAGAGAGATCTAGATGTTCACTCGAAGACAGGAATTCCACAGGATGTGCCAAAACTCCTTACAACTTTCAGATGCTGCCTTCCCTGAAGGGCGAAAGGTACAGAACAGTTATCAGTGAGGCATGAAACTGTAGCAAAAAGCTCAGCAAAAAGAGCCCTGCAGGCTCACCAGCATAAAAGCAACGGCCATTCAGATTTCACAGACTTGATTATTCGGCAACACACACTCCCTGCACCCACCCACACCCCTCTCCCATGTGAAGACTCCTTCCCCCAGCTCAGAACATCAGGAAAGAGAGAACACTTCCCTGAAATTCTTATCATCCAGTTTGTCACTTCAAATGCCATCCACCTAATATGAAGCTGAAGTTTTCTTTCCTCCAAAACTACATCAACAGCTTTTATCAACCCCTGCTAAAAACGAAGAGACAGAATTCCAGCAGGAAGATCCTCTAACACACCCGTACCATTGCTGCCAAGTCCATCAGCTGCTGGTTTCTCATTGTCAGAATGAGAAGAGCCAAGAACCTGGTCTACTGCAATGAAAAAAAAACAACAGTGGCAAAGCACTACAAAGTCACGAACACAAACATCTTTTCATTGCAACACAGCTAACACCTCTCTGCTTGACTGCCCGTGTCCTTTGCCCGTTAGGTAACAGTGGGCAGATAGAGCAGTAAAAGATGCACCTAAACCAGTAGGTCTGAAGCAGCATGGCCCAAGCCCAGCAGTCCAGCACACACCATAGCAGCCAAAGCAGAGACCTGCTACCTGCCCACCAGGCTCCAGCTTATAGATCCCCAAAAGCCACAAGAATTTACTTTGTTGCTTAAACATTCTCCCCACTGAGTTAGTTCTGTGGCACCACAGCTCCCAGTTTACTCCTCTGCAAAAGACAGCAGTGTGTGTTGAAGGAAAAGTCCCCAGGGGGTTTTTACTAGCCTTTTAAGCCATGAGATACTAGTGATATTTTACTAACACTAACATTTGAATGCCAAAGTACCCAACGTGTAAGGAAGCCCCATTCTACACCTCCCCTTACATGCAGTTGCTGGAACAAGGAAAAAGAATGGAAACCCCCTGTGCATCTCCCTGTTAAAATGGGAGGGGGAAGGAAGTAAAAATCCATGGAACCCATCAGCTGGTGATAAGAGAATGAGATCACCTCCTCCACGGGTGTGCACACTCTTCTCTTCTAGAAGCTCTCCACCATTGATTCAAAGAGGGCTCAATTTCAGCCTTCTTTGCACTTAAGATACCCCAGCCAACACATAACCAGAAGCAAGTGAAGAGAATCTGATGCTCTGCTAGGGTTTGGTTTTTAAAAGATATTTAACACGCAGTCTGGGTGATTTAATGATTTACTGTTGATGTCTGACTTTGAACTTGAAGGTTACCATCATTCAGCAAGCAGCAACAGTATCCTGAGCAGAGATGACCTCAGCAGACCTAGATGAACCAGCAGGCAAGGCTCTCCTCAGCACAGAGCTGCTGCCCAAGGCTGAGACTGCAGAGGCAGGAAGAGGGAAGGTGTAGCAAACAAAGCAGCAGTGACACTGCCTCCCTCCTCCAGGCAGCTGCTTGCAGTTCCTGATGGAGAGGGACATCACTGCTTGGCATTCAATAATAATCACAACAACTCAAACCACAGCCTTCTACCTTGAGGGTCTGTAGTTAAGGGATGTGGCAAGGAAAGGAAAAACAGAGATGTAGAGGAATGAGCATAGGGACTAATTTGCCACACGGGCATACTGCAATTACAAACCCACTATATTATGCCCTTTGCTAACACTCCCTAAAACACAGTCTAGAACTGCAGAGTCAGGAAAAAGGATGCCTCTATTTCTTCCTCCTGCCCACTCATCACCAGCAAACAGAACAGCTACTTTCCACTCAGTGATTATGCACCTCAGAGAAATGAATAGCTCCTTCCTATGGAGTACACCCTGCCTTTAGTCATTGCCATTTCTGACTTCTCCAAACCTCTAAAAGGAAAGTCTGGGCTTACAGAGCAAAGGCTGTGTACTGAACTAAGCCCTCATTGCAATGTCAGTTCAACCCCCAGAGCAGTGTGAAGTGCCAGAAGCATAGCCAGAGTTAGTTTTTTCACAGCTGATACACTAACTCCCTCCTTTCAGGAGGATGATACCATACACATACACAGCACAGGCTGAAAACCTCACTGGCTGGATTTCTTATGCATACTCAGTGTGCATATGTTGAGAAATGCCACCCCAGTAAATAAAAAAACCCAATCTGACAGCAGAATGCTCAGTTACTTATTTACTCCTAAATCAGTAGGAGCACTCGTGCCAAGTTAAACACCTTCCACTCTAATGATTCATTTTAGAAACATACAAACCAGCCCACTGGCTCGAGTGATAATCACAGAATGGCAGGGACCTCTAAAGATCATCGAGTCCAACTGCCTTGTCAATGCAGGAACACCCAGGGCAGGCCACACAGGAACACATCCAGATGGGTCTTGAAAGTCTCCAGAGAAGACAACTCCACAACCTCCCTAGGCAGCCTGGTCCAGGGCTCTGTCACTCTCACAATGAAGAAGTTTTTCCTCATGTTGAGGTGGAACTTCTTGTGCTTCTCCTTGCTGCCATCACCTCTTGTCCTAGCACAGGGAACCACTGAAAAGAGCCTGGCCCCTTCTACTTGACACCCACCCTGCAGAGATTTGTAAACATTAATAAGAGCAGAAGAGGAAAGGTTAGATTCACTCAGAGGGAATTGTTTTCTCTTTCCAAAAGATGAAACCAGCATCTCTTTAATTCCCTAGCACTGTTCCATGAACTACAGCTCCTTAGATACCACACCCAAGCATTCAGCTCTTTTTGCCTTAGCAGCATCTAAATAAATACAGAAACCTAGGAATGGCAGAGGGGGAGGAAGGAGACCTCAAACTCACTGCACAGAAAGTTTTCAGTGAGGAAGAGATGTACTTTGGGAACTACGTGGACTGCAAACCATTCAAATCCGAGTAGCAGACATCTGCAGGCTGAACCAAAGATGGGCCAGGGTGGTGCAGAGAGTCATACACAGAGGAGTGCATTCGATCTCAAATAAAGGCACGGGTCCAGTCTGGAAGTCAATCCCAGGTTCTGCTTCCCTCTTGTTTGTCAGCATTGCAGAACCAGACTCGCTTTGCTTACACCACACTGCACAGTCCTGGCCTATCTGCTTTGCGCAACAGGAGTGAGTGGGTGTTCTGGTGCAAGGGTCAAGAAGCTATTTCCCTGATCCTTTCAAAACTGCGGGGAGAAAAATGTACGTCCTCTGAGCACCAGCTGGCTACGAGAAAAGACCGTCCCAGCTTGAGCAAGTGCAGGTCACTGGCCTCCCTGACCCTCCTCAACAGAGTGCTCGGGGAACTTACCTTGCCCTACCTAGCCTGAGGGAAGGTTTGTTTCTTTTCAAAGCAACAGCTTGTAGGAACTCTATACCTACTTTTAAGAGGTATGAAAGTGCTAAAGGCCTTTTCCTCCGGGGCTCAGTGAGAAGCAGCCTTTTCATCGTACATCTAATCTCCTTTGACCCATCTAGTTGTCAACAGGAGGAGGATATTGCAGTGTCAAGTCCAGATGCAACTGCAAATGTGAGGTTTGCAGGACACTGCCCAAAGAGCGTTCGTTTCTCAGCACTGTGCATTCCTCTCCAGGCCATCCACGGTTCTACTGCATCGTACCCCTGGACTGGAAGTTCGCCGACACGGGACTAGGAGGGCACTGGGCACAATGCCTCTCAAAGCCAGAGTCACACACAATCCCCATGCTGTCCCCTACTTTTCAGCCTTAAATCTCATTTGTCCCTGCCACCACCATCAGCCCACAGCCTAACCCCAGCTGCGTCCCTGCAGGCAGCAGCTGCACCTCCCAGGGGGAATTTCGTAACAAGTGCCTCTTATCCCTGCCCCGTGCACATCTTCCCCCTCCCCGGTTTGCCCTCTCCAGCCAGGCGGGTGGCAGCCCACTCCACATGGCCAGCCAGGGAGCAGCCACCTGGTTACCTGGTTCCCAAAGACAGCGATGGAGCAGGCGGTGGAGACCTCGTGGGAGCCGAACCAGACCGAGGCGATGTGCGAGGGCATGCCCAGGATGAAGACTTGGGCCAGGGAGCAGATGACCTGCCCCAGGACGGTGACGGGGAA
>VWZY01004280.1:75446-91638 GCA_013399075.1 Chloroceryle aenea
GCGGGAGGCCGTGTGGCCGTGGGCAGTGCCTGACCCAGAGAGTGATGCCAGGCTGGAGGATGAACCAGCTTTGGGTTTCATCGAGGTGGGCTGCTGAGGGTTGGTTTTGTGGTGACATGGCACACTGAGAAGTGAAAACATCCAGTGAAGTCAAAATTAAAACATCTCAATGTGACTGAAGCGAGAGAGCCAAAAGTGGTGTTTGTTTTCATCCTCATGGGGAACACGCAGTTAATGAGTCAGCTCTTGTTTTCCCTTTGCTTTCCCAACATGACACATTGACAGATTTCTGCCTGGAGATCACTTATGATCTTCAGTTCTTTTAATTATTGTTGTATTATCGGAGTCGTACAAACATTACCCAGCACGAGCTTTAAAACGTGGACTTGGTTGCATGCTAATGTCTCTTCCATCATTAAAAACACAGCTCAAAGTTCACTCATAAAAATGGGAGCAATGAACTGTCCTTAGGATATTGTATTCTTGAAATAAATACTTGGGTCAGAGAATGAAAAAAAAACAAAACCCCCACAAAGTTTCTCTGGCTTAGCACTGTCAGAGGTTACTGACATGATTATCTGAGTTATTTATCCAGATGCTGCCAGGACCAAAAGCAGACATTCAGCTTTGGTGCCTTTAGGTATTTATTTACCACACAAGAAAAAAAGAAAAAAAAAGTGCAGCTTTGGACAAATTGTGCCAAGGAGAATAAGTGAGGATAAGAGAGAACCACCTTAAGTAGTTCTTGCTATTTATCCTCACAGGGGTCACTTCTTGTCACACGCTTGCATTTCCTACTCCCACCAGACAAGCAAAGCCAGTGCCTCCTTCCCAAAGTGCTCTGCTGAAAACACACCAGGGCAGAACTCCAACCCTTACTGCACTCCCCCACCTCAGCCCGCTGCTTTGCCAGTGAACCCCCAGCCTCACCTGAGATGGTCCTTAGGATGGAACAACATCATGTAGTCCTTCTGCATAATACACAAGAGTGGCAAATTCAGAAGCAAGGGTCAGAAAAGAGGTTTTTGGTTCCATTTATTATTAGCTTTGGCACCCAAAGTTCCTCCAAGCTCTGTACCGAGACAATAGAAAGAACAGAGGAATTTGTTCTAATAGAGGTGTAGTGGAATGCAGTAAGTGGTGGTGGTGCAGAGAGTGGAGAGGTGAAATGGAGCAGGAAAATGATGTCATGGTCCAACAGCTGCTTAGTCTGAGAACTGAGGATATAACAGTAAAATCGTACAGAAAATTAACGGTTAGGTTCATCAGATCTGAAAAGGTCTTTACATAATTTTCAATACTATAAAGAAATCAAAGTTACTCAGAGGTACCCACTACTGTTAATTAAAGAATGGTCAAAACCCAAAGCTCTAGAAAAGAAATAAACAGGCAGTTCTTAGCATGACAAGTGGGCTTCCTCAGAGAGATGTCATTTACTAATAATCCCAAAAGCAAGGTGAGGAGCAAAATCCACAGGTGGTAAAACATTATTTATGATACTCAAGCTAACTTAAATATGTCACCTACATTTATTTTGGTTTGTATAACTTCAGGACTGAAGCGTTTGCTATGTGGAACTGCAAGTGTTACCCAGTCCATGGCATCTTTCATTTGTAATCCTGGGTAAACATAGGATAATGGAGTTAGATGCTGTGCTGTAGCCAAAGGTCTCCGGGCAGCATAGAGGAAGGTAGCACTAACTCAAAGGAATTAAACAGGTTTTTTAGTCTTAGGTCACAGAAAAATAAAAAGCAGAAAGAATGTAAAGAAAAAAAAATGAGGAGACACCGTCATACCTTAAGAAAACACTGAGAGACTTAGGTTTCTTTACATATGGCTGAAGAAAAAAGGGCACACACATAGAAAAATCTTCAGATATATGGGAGAGGAATAAGGAACTCACATTGGGTCCTTTGCCTCCTGCCAGCCCTAGTCCAAACTGGAGTCAGAAAGAGTCTGTCATCCTGGGTTGTGTTTTAGTCCCACCTTCAGCTCCTCAATTGCTCTTGAAAATCTTTTGGTTTACCCATCACCAACAAAAGGTTCATAACAAGCCAGAGCCTACCAAGCAAGGAGCCATTTGCTCACACTAAAACAAAGTCTTAATCCAATCAGAAAAGTCAGATGGTAAATGAAGAGTGACTAAAACAAAGACCCTGCTGAAAATAACGTCTGGAAGCAGACAGGTGGAAGTAGTGTCCAGCTGCTGGGCACTGCAGCCTGTCAAGTGAACATGAGTCAGGTGGGGAAGCAACCCTGGCTCTCCCAAAGCAAATTTAGTCAAGTATTTTTTGTACCCACAGGCCTGCACTTCCCAGAACTCCCATCCTCTGATTTCAGGGCTGTTTTATTTTGTTTCTGGCTCTGAGAGCTGTTCAACCACCTCTTTATATAGTTTGCCAATTTCTGGACCAAAATAAAATCCCTGTGCTTTGCATTTCTTCCTCACTCCATTGCCGCATCTGCTTCTACTCAGATGAGCCTCTTTTCCTTCTTGAAGCATCACAGCAGCTGCTTTTGGATTTCCCTCATCAGAGCATCTTTATATAAAATGTCTTAGCTCTGGAAAATTATTTATATTTCAGGACAACCCCTTGAAGTGGATTTTAAAGGTGGAGGGAAATATCCTTTACACGGAGATTGACACAAGTGCTAAAAAGGTTACAGGATCCTGTAAACAAAAGCATCTGTGAAGGTCGGAAGGCACTAAACCAGAGGCAGAAGCAGGACCCAAGTCAAGTGTAACAGTACAAACCATCAGTCAGAGCCCGGTATCTCTGTCTTCCCCACTGCTGACACTCTTGGAATATATGATCAATGAATATATGGATATAAAGGAATTCTTTATGTTCTGTAAGGACTGAAGAACATGCCTTGGAACAAACTTGCTCTTCTCAAAGCCCACCCTATAAACATAAACAGCAGGGATGATGCTGGCAGTGATAGCCCGGGAACGGCAACAGGCCTCAGTGGCAAACAAGGGTAGTGGGAAATGGCTTGGAAGGTGTGCAGAAGGCACATCAGAAATCTGCTGTGAAAAGAATAATTCCTCAATGCCTTTCCCTTCCCACACTGGCTCAGAGGTCAAAGGAGGAGGTGGACAAAAATTAAAAGTTGACAGGAAAAAGCAAGTACTCAGGGATCTACTGCATCACCCAGCCATGCAGTTCCTGCAGAGACTTCAGAGGATGCTCAAGATCCCTTTAAGTGGGAAATATCTAAGCTGACAGGATGAGTCTTGCTCTCAAACTCACAGCCTTGTGGTTTGTGCCTCTAACTCTCATCATCACACAGAAGGCCCAGCTAGTGCAGCTCTTCAGCAGCTCAATCACAGTTTGACTTAGAGGATTAAGGTCTAGAAGAGACATTGAAGTTCTTCCAGCCTATCCCTTGTGTGGGATAGGCTTCACAACAGACATTGCAAGGAAGATTACAGGATCTTTGCTGGTTGAGAAAGAATATTTTATCATGCAGTGGAGGCCTTCAGAAGGCAAGCTTTGAATAGCTGGCAGAACCACTCACTTCTGCATCACACCCGAATGCAGTGCACGGCTGGAGACACCACACAGGGTGGGCAGGCCAGGGCTGACGTTGGATAAAGGCAGAGCTGTTTCTTAGAGAACAGGGGAAGCTGCGAGCCTTCCACTGGCACTTACAACTTTCTACATCCCAGGAGCCACCAGCTAGCAGAACCCAGCACACAGATGATAAATGCAGTGTATTAGTTTATTACTGTAGGTTAGACACACAATTATTTTGATACTTTAAACCTTTATGACTCTTTCCTGTTACTTTTCCTGGGTAAAGGCCTGAGTGACATCCAGTGACAGACAGCTACATTTATACCAGTGCAGCATGCAGCCTCTGCAGCATTCAAAATCTGGCAAAAATTACCCCCATCTACTCAAAACATGATGGCTTAGTTTCACTTGCTAAAATCTCATCTAAAGTTGCAGAACTCAGAACCACCAAAGGTGTGTAGCAGGTAACTTTGAGCACCAAACCTAACTTCTTCAACATGTAAAGCCTTTCAAAAGGAAGGGAAATAATGTCTTGGTCCCCTTAATCACACGCCATGTGTAACTCTTGGAGAACTTCACCAGGCATGCATCCTCTACATCTATTTTAGGGGGGGAATAGGAGCACAGAGAGTTAGATGTTTCGCCTGTGGCCCTGCCAGGGACAGGACTGTTGTTCCTGACTGCCAGTCTGACACCTTCCAACATTGCCTGCTAGAGCTTGCCCAACAGCAGCATGAACTACCACATCTTTACGTATCTAACTTCATCGCTCAAAGCCTGCCTCTAACACAGCAGTGGCTCTAATGTAACCTGTCCAGTTCAGGTGTGATCTTTGTGTGAATGAATCCTGTAGGTATGAACTGCAGAGAGCAGATGGGAGGGCATGGCTGAAGTGCTGATGTTCACAGCTGCCTTCCTGCAGCAAGAAAAGGGCATCAAAAGGATCATGCAGGATGGAAGAGCACTTGCACCCATGGTACCTCAGATGTGCTGGCTGCTGGTTAGTGCACACCCCTCTAGACACAAGGTGGTTACACTACCTCTGCATGGCCTTCTACAAACCACGATCGACTTGCTCTGCCCCATCCTCTGATCTGGCAGGATGAGAACCACTCTAATCCAAAAGCTGGGTAACTGTGGTCAGCCTGCTGCACTGCTTGGGCATCTAAGCCTAGCTCTCAACCTTTGCTTGTGAAAACCTCTGGAGACACAGACAGTTGTGAGGAGAGCCGTGCATAGGCTCTGTTCTGTCACTGGAGCAAACACACCTCGCTCCTCTGCTGTGCACCAGGCATGCACATGGGACATGAAGATCACTTCACTCAGCTCAGAAGAAGTGAAAAAAGAGCCAGCTCGACTCAAAACTCAGCCACGCTCTAGATTTACATCCACAGTCCAGATCAGGGTCAGAGATTAACCCCAAATACCAAAAGCTTGAAGTATATAAGCCCTTCTTACTCAGCATCCTCTAGCCTCCAACTTAGTGAGTCATACCAGTTCATACCAATGACACAAAAAAGGTTTTCATCTCCTAATGCCTGCAGCGGGTGTTAATTAATAATTAGAGAGTGCTGGAGAGGTGCATGGCCTTCTGCTGAACACAGGCACGTGCCTCCTCTTCCTCCCGCTTGCACTGCAGCAAAAAAAGGCAAACTGGGATAAGTCCTAGGGACTGGGGCACCTCACCATCCTTGTTGAGAGGAGAAAAGCTGGTTGCTTCTTAGGAAAGAGTACAGAACTGGTACAGGGTTTGGGAGGAACAGGCACTCTTTCTGTGTGGATGTCTCTACAGCAGGAGGACTCTCAGCAGCTGGCATCTGCAACCTCAGCTGCAAGAAAAAACACAGTAACTGTAGGGCTCTGGTTGTAACCCTGCCCTGGCACAAAATGGATATACCCTCCCTACTGTTTACTTGGGTAGATTTTTTATTAACCTATACACCTTATGTATACACATGTGGGTGCCTCAGTGCTCAAAGCTCCTCCAGGTCATTCATCAATAAAGTATAAAAAAATCAATCAACACAGAAGAGGAACCCAGACAAAGCAAGCAAAGTGCTGACTCCTAGGAGAAAGTCTCATTATTTCATGCCATGCTTTGCTTTTTCTCTTCTTGACAGCTTTGGATTCATAAAAATACTTTTTCTCTTAGCTCTTACTTACTCTTCTCTTCTACTCTCTTCTCTTACTTTTCCTCCTGACCTTCTTTGATCTCTGGGTGATGGAATATTAGCATCCAGACAGCATTCTTGTATGACAAGCACTGCTTTGGACACTGTGATCATTGTAAGAGGCAGAGAGGGGGTCTAAGCTGTTGCTTTGGTTCAGTATACAGATTATCCTCTTGCTGATGCAGGCTGGCAGCACCTAACAGAAGTGACTGCTGAGATGGGATTCACAAAACAACTGCATGAATACTTGTTCAGCCACAGCAAAGTGGGCAACAGTGCTGCTTAATCTGTCCTTTGCCATGACTCCTCCTATGACTCCATGCATGCTGTGCTTGTGTATTAGCCCTCCTTCTGTCCCTCAAGAGGGAAGAAATTACATATGAATCAATTTAGAGGGACAGCATCACAGCAATGATAACCAGGATTATAACAGCCCCATACAGTACAATGAATGCACTTTCCCCTGGACTAGGTGGCTTTCCCCACCTTGGCACCTAGCACACGGGGATTCTGCAGCTGAGCCTGGGAGGATGAAGCAGGAAGGGAATACCAGGCACAAGAGATTGCCCTGGGCTTCCCATCTGGGGAGATAAATTAAGCTTAAGTCAGCACTAAATGTCATATCTTTATTTATCTTACCATAGAAGCAGCTCTGAAATGCTGATACTGAGTGCTTGTAAAGTGCTGAGCCTGTGCTTTTACAGGGTTGGAAAGGGAGAAAATTACTGCACCCTCCATCGTTTGTGCCTTGCTAGTCTTCCAGAGTTGCCAAGATGCCTTGATCCACAGGAGGTACTGAGATTCATTGAAGGCCATAAAGGAAAATGCCCATCTCCACCCTCTAATTCTCTCACCAGACACTTGCCACTTACCTCTGGTTTGTCTGCAGAGACACCAGCCAGCAAATAAATGCAGCTGCAACAGCACTGAGGCTTAAAAATCACCCACAGCAGCTGTCTCCCAGTGCCATGTTCCACCTGCCCTCAATCCTTTCCCAGCCCCAAATTATTGGTCTTTCAGCTGGCTTTGCCCGGCCTGTGACTGCAGCAGAGCACGCATGACAAGGCTGCTGGGCAGAAATCCAGCCCAAGTGATTCTGCAAAATATTTTCTGGATACCAAAAGTGAAATCCCCTGTTCTTGTTTGTCCCAGTGAAGGTGACTGTAGTTCATCAGGGCTGCAGCCAGGTCTGTGTTTGTTTAAGCAAGCAGCTTTTACCCTCCACCTGTGATGCTTTCCAGTGCTCGGTCCCCAATATTGCCTGCACACAGCTCTGCAAGCCCCAGAGAGCTGGGGAAAGCGGGAGACACCGAGCCAAGCTCCCCACACCTAGGTACAGTGGAGCCATGCCAGGACTGCAAAGCAGAACTGGCCCCTGTCTCGAGCTACAAGATCCTTGGCCAAGGGGACCACAGGCCTGCATTTCAGCTGGGACCTGGACATCCCCCTGGAGGCAGCCTGACCCAGCCTTTGCCATCACACGGGTTAACCCCGAGCATCCCCGTTCCTTCCCTGCTCCCTGTCGCTAGCCAGGGTAAGCTGCAAGGCAGAGCTGCTGTAGGGAAGCCAGAGGAGGTCTCTGAGCAGTGCCCTGACAGGCTGGGCAAGCTCAGCCTTTGCCCAGCAGAGGCCAGCACAAACGCAGTCTTTCGGCAGGCTGTGCTTGCAGGGAAGAGTTGTCTCCCTGCCTGGCCTTCCCCGACCCGAAGCGAGTCTCTCAGCCTTATGCGAGCCCTCATCTCTCTGCTGCTTTTCAGAGAGGGGATGGGGAGCGCAGCAGAAAGTCACTCATCCTGCTTGGGTAGGGACAAGCTGCCACGGGCCCAGCCATCCGATTCCTCTACTTGTGTGCTCAGAAGGGTCCTCTTCCTTGGAGAAGCAAGTAGCACGATGCTCCTGGAGACTGGGCATGGCCAGATCATTCACAACACTTAGAAATGACAGATGCCCCTGAAATTCAATTCGGGACAAATTGCATTTCGGGTAGGAGCAGGCAATCGAAAGCAATCAGGATTGACTGCTCTTGCCACCACCCTGCCCTTTGATCCTCATTTGAGATCATTAACAGTTCTTTTGCTGACAGCAGTGAGGGCCAGAAGACAGGCACTTGGCTGTTTAGAAATCAAAACTGAGGAGTCTTTAGGATAGAGGCCAGGAGCCTGGAAAAATGAAGCAAGAGAGAGCACCGGTACAGAGAGGAGGGAATCTCCTCACACAGCCTCAACAAGCAGCTTATGCAGCTCTGCAAACACTCAGCAAAATATCTTTTTTTTCAGAGACTGGTTGAAAGGGCCCGAATGGCCCTGGGAAGATCTATTGTCTGTTGTGGCCTGAGTGATAAGGACAGTCTCCTAGGGAATCATTCATCACAACAAAGAAAGATTGCATCCCAGACACCTCACAATTAACTAGGAGAAACCAAGAGGTCAAAACCCTCTTGAATCATTCAGATCAACTTCCGAGATCAGGTTTTTGAGGGCAAGACTGGGGCAAAACCAAGTCAGACTGGAAGATGTGTCCCTTAGCACCAACCTCCACCCAGTGTTTGGCCAAACCAGTTGAGCACAATGCTGCTTGGAGGACTTGCAGCTCACAGCCAGCCATGCAGAGGAAGGGCACCTCAACCGATGATGCCAAGGAGATTGTTTAGGTTTTGGAGAGGATGTTGTTGCAAACCTGTCTCTCAGTCTCACCACTTACCACTTATTTTCGTTCTGACTGGCAGTAGTAAGTTTGAGACGTTACCAGTGAGTAGTCTAGCAATTGTGTGGGCATCACACAGAACCCCACCCTGCCTGCAGGACCTCAGGCTCCAACAGCTCTGCAACAAAAATACTGGCTTTGTGTCTGTGTGGGCATAGGTGACACACATACATAAGATACGGCCTCTCCATCTGCAGCTAAAACCAGGCTTTAGTATTTTACAGCTATGAGAAAACACAAGGGGCACAGCAAGGATGGAGATTTCTTGTTGTAGGCAATGCTGTGTTTTAAGTCAGTGCAGGTTTTGCCAGGGCTCTGTTGCATCGTCCAGTGAGGAGTATGAGCCTGCAGCACCCTTCATGCCAAACCCCAAGAAAGGGAGCAGGAGTTGCTTTCTCCAGTTCTGTGTAACCCAGGAAGCATGGGAGCACCAGAGCCCTAAGGAACAGCAAGTGAAAATTCCAGGAGCAAACTCACCAGGAGCTGAAGGCGCAGAAGCAAAGGCTGTAAAAACAAGATCCTGTAGAGCTGCAGCCAGCTGTGTCTCCCGGGTTCTAAGAGCCAAATCCCAGAGAAAAGCTGTTCTTGGAGGGCCTTTGTAGGTTGGGATGGCAGGGAATCAGCAGCTGTGGTTGTACCAGTGGATGGAGTGAAGCCTACTGCTGTGAGATCTAGCAGAGGGGGGGGTGTAAGGCACTGAAATTGCTCCTGCTGCTTTTTTTCTCAACATGGTTAGAATCTTTTTTGCTATCTGTAGATGTATTCAACTTGTCCTGTATGCAGAAACCTATCTGCCTGGTGGGAATGAGCACCATCCTCCCGTGTGTGCGAGCATCCCCCTCAGGGCAGGGGGCATCGCTGCACCCGTTGCCTCAGCGCTGCTTTTACAAGGGGGTGCCACCCGTGCCGATGTGCCAACACCAGGCATCTCTGCCCGTGGTGCTTCCCATGCTGGCACAGAAGGAAGCTGGAGGTACGAGGTTCACCAGCCTCCTTAGAGGCCATGGCAGGAGAAATCACCGTGCTGCCTGCACCTTTCCTGAGGACAGCTTGCTGAGGCATGGCAGTGTTTGGTTATTATCCCAGGAGTATGAACAGCACATGACAAACTGTTCCCAGCCACTCTTGAGGGCTATGATGACGGGGCAAAGCCCATCTGGAATGTGCCACTTTTCTGTGCCTGAAAGAAGAGTATCTACAAATTGGGTCCACATAGCACAGTCAAAAGCCTATGTCAGCAGCACTGCTTGTGGTACCCTACGATGAAAAACTTGCAACTGGGGCTCCTTGGAGGTGGCAGCAGCCCTGAGGCAGCATTAGCAACAGGACCTGCACTGGCAGGTGGGCTTCAGAGTGAGGCCTGAAAGGTGGACTGATGCCTGGTGGGGTGTTAGGTGCAGAGACCATCTGCATGGACCAGCTTGTGTTGCCAAAAGATCAGACACAGCAGAATTAATCTACTCTTCAGCGACCTTCCAGGCTTTATCTGCTTCAGTGCATGAGGTAGTGCAGCAGCCTTCTGTGGAGCTGTGACTGGTGAGGAAGGAGAAGTAGTGTAGGCTGCAGCTACATGCCTTATAGCAGGGTGCCTCAGAGCAAGGGTCCTCCTAGATCCTGCTTCCCTTCTGCACTTCAGCATCACCCCCCTCCACACTGCAATGCGCCTTCCCACCTCTGCTGCTGGACAAGCTGGAGACTCCAGCAGCCCAGCAAGACCCTCAGATGAGGTGACATGATATGCTTTCTGCCTGTGCACCTCCACACATGCAAGGGGAGCATGTGGAGGTCTAGCCACGGGCAGCAGACAGCTGAGGGAAGGGACCTGTGATGCTACACGGCACACCAGACTCATTAGCCAGGTCCAGCCCAGCAGCAAGGGGAACTCATCTCTCCAAGGCACCCCATCACCCCACAAACCATTGCTCCTTAGCCTGCCCAGCCCATGCACACGAGGCCCCCTTCTAAATACGGAGGTCAGCAGAGTCTGGCACATGTTCCCTGGACTCCCAAGTTTTCCTGTCCTGCTGCCTGCACCCTCACTGTGTTCTGCCCGGCCTTAAGAGTGGCTTGGGTCCTATTTTAGAAGCAAAGAGTTAAGCATTTTCAATCTTTATTTTACAAAAATAAACCATTTTTTTTCCCTGGTACTCTGTGGCCCCCAACATCCCCCTCCTCTCCTGCTCCCATTCCTCTCCCTGGAACTCCAGCTGTTGTGTGCCATAGCCAGCTGCTCACACCAGGGCTGCCGGTGCCGCAGGTTCCTGCAGTCAGCCCCGAGCAAGCACCAGGGGAGGGGGTTGGTGCCCTTTTGTGAATGCCTCCTCTGCCCAGGATCCAAGCAGGAAACTGCCTGAAGATGTCTCCTGGTGGCTCTGCCATTTCTGCACAGGGAGAGTCTTAGGCAAGACGCTCAGAGTACACACTTTGAGAAGGGGTGTCCATCCACCCGTCCCTCTCCCTTGGATGGAGAAGTGAACCCCAGGAAGTTGCTTCTTGCTGTCGGTGGAGCCAGCAGGCTGCTTATCTCACCCTCTGGCTCAGTGCTGGAAACGCGGGGAGCTGATGTGGGGCTGGTGGAACGTGTGTGTGGCATAAAGCACTTCCGGAGGCGGCGGAGGGGATGTCAGGATGGAGCAGAGCGGTTCATGGGAGCTCAGCATCGAGGCGAAGTGCTTCATCTCCTCCGTCAGCTGCTTGATCTCTCGGCGCAGGGCAGCGTTCTGCCTCTCCAAGTCTTCGCTCTCCTGAGGAGACAAAACCACACGGTCTTCCTCAGTGCAGGATGAGCTGGGCACTCGGGGGTCGCAGTCCCATGCCTCTCTGCCCCACAGAGTTTCCAGAACGACACGTTTCTTGTAAATTCAGCACGGAGCCGCAACTGGGCAAACCCCCGAGCTCCAGCCAGCGGGGCTGGGCGTGCGTACGGGTGCGATGCTGGTGGCCCCAGCCACACTCCCCAGCCCTGCTTTACCAGAAGTGACTGTGGCTGTGGCGTGCTCCCGCCCAGGCTTTCTCGCTCCCTCTCACGCACACGCGCTCCGCCACCCAGCCGCTTCCCGGGCTGGCCGGCCGGGGGGAAGGGGCGCTGAATAACCGCCGGCTTTAACCAGAAAACCACCCGCCNTCTTTAACAAGAAACCCACCTGCCACAGGAAACCTGTCATTGCCCTGGAAAGAAAAGACTCACTGCTTCCTGCTAGCAGCCGGGGAAACCAGCAGCAGGGTGGGGAGGAGGGGGAGACACTTGAGTCAGAAGAAAAGAGAAACCGAGGCTTCAGAAGAACTGAATTAATACTGGTGTTAATGGGAATAACAATAAATGGTTAATAATGGTGCTCAGCCTTGTCTCAACAATGCTAAGAGCATCTCAGGCTTTGCTACCTCTGCTACTGCCAAAGTGCAGCCAGCTCCGGGATGGAGCATCCCAGGCACCAACCAACCACGGAGCCAGCAGCCTGGCCAGGACCGGAGGAGGGAGGAAGGAGATGGAGGCAGGCTTTGCAAACTCAGCTGGGACACCTAAATTGGGATCCAGTGCTCTGAGGCCCTGGAAAGCTGAACCACCACCTCAGCAAAGTGAATCTGTCACCCCTCCACTTGCCCCTCTGCTGCCACACTGTCAGTGCCCGCTCTGGGCACAGGGTGAGGCACATTCAGCAGTTTACAGTGGCTGTCACAGGAGGAGCATCTCTCAGATGTGACTAAACGCTCTGGAAATCGTGGCTGATGTTGAACTTGGGAGCTAACAGGAATCACACAGTGGCAGGGAGCCCCAGCCTCCCCATGATTCATTCCCCTCAAAACACAGCTACAAAGCCCTGGGGCAGATGGAGCTGCTAGCTCCTTTCATGCAGCCATAGCTCACGCTGATCCATGATCTTCAGGGCAGAACCACATCAGAGAAGCAAAGTCCCTGTCAGAGCCACCCAAAGGCAAAGAGAACTCAGGGAATGAACCCGGGAGAAGCAGGGGGGTCACTATCCACCAGGGACTGGAAAATTAGCAATATTCACCATCCATTCTCTCCTTGCCTCCACACATTTCTCCAGCTGCCCGCCAGGATGCTCTCTGGACCAAACTGGGTTTAGCCCCCCTGCTCCTGTCCCCATGGGAAGGCAGGGAGTGTGTGCTATCAGTCTAGCTGAGCACTAGGAACCTCCTAAGCAAGTGTTGAGTAACCTGCTCTAAGAAGAGCAGCCCAATTCTTTTTGGTGCACAGCTCAGCAGGATTTTCCTGGGGGAGGATCAGAGTCCATACCCACCTCTAGGATGACCTTAGAGAGAGGACTCACCCCAAGGAAGGGGCATCTCTTCACCCCTCTCAGGCACAGTTGCCCAGAGCCATTGCTGCTGACAGATGAAATGCAATCTGCCTAGAAATCTCTGTCTTAAACCTGTCTCTGACCATGGGCTGAGGGCACTATGTAAAGAGGAAGGTTCAGGATCAGCCCCTCAACAATTCTTCCCAAGAATGGGGATTTGGGGGGATACAAAGACCACTGAGTCGAAGGATTGGGTTTTTTTTAACATGATCCCAACTACCACTTTTCAAAGGGCAGCCAAGCCCAGCACAGGAATAAAGATGGTCCCTGCCAATGCAGGCTGCATGCCCACCAGTGGCCCAAAAAATACAGGACTGCACTTAACCATGTGTAAAATGCAGAGGAGCCCAGACCCTGTGCTCCAACACTGACCACACACTCCTGCCCAAACACACACAGCCAGAAGTGACCATCTCTCCTGAAAAGCAGATGCCTAATGCTTCACACTGGGAAGAGCTGCAGGGATGCCCATGAGAGCACAGGAGAGTGGGACAGCAGGGTGAAAATCGATGCTAAACAACAGGAAAAGCCTCCAGGTGCAGTCCAGCATTCGGATGTAGAAAGGGATACAAGTGCTACCATGGAGCCATTTAAAAACATTAGGAAATTATTAAGATGTATCTATGCTTGCACAGCATCAAGGAACAGACCAGAGGACATGGCCCATTTGGCTCCACATTGCACCATCCTCCATACCAATGAGCCCAAAGTGCTGCTGTCTCAGCAAGCCTTCCCTGTAAGCTGTTGCACCACTGGCTAAGCGATGGCATGAAGCACAAACCCAGGGAGAGCCAGCTCGTGTGAGCCTGTGCTTTGAAAGAGCTGCTGACTGAGCCCGTCAGAAGAGGTTAGGGAATGAAAACAGGAATGTCATGCTGACAGGTGAAGGTGGATGCAAAACTAAATGCTTCAGTGTCAGTCATCCTGAGCTGTGCGCTCTCCCTGTGAGCGCCGGCTCCTACATCCTGCCCTGGTCTCACTTCTGTTCTGCCTCAGCTGAGCATCTCTGCTCCAAGCCCCCGGGAGCAAAGCGTGTTGTCTCCCTTGTGAGCCCTACGTGCTGGGGATGGGGAATGGTGGGAGTGCTCACCAAGTGCAGCGTGTCTGCTTTCTGGGTTTGCCTCAGGCGGCTCTTCTGGGCAGCAATGCGATTCTTCTCCCTCCGCTGGACTTTCCTCATGTCATCAGAAGAGTCCTAGGGAAATAAGGCATGGAAATGTCTGGGGCAACCCCTCGCTTGCCCTGGACCACCTACAGGGCAGCAGGTGGGAAGGGGACAGAGCAGATAATGTCACTGAAGCACAGGACACAGGATAGACCCCTCAGCACACCCAGCAGGGGTGATGCTTCTGGCATGCCTGTTGCCAGGAGGGGCAACTCCAAGACCCTCAGCCTGGCACAGCTGAGAAATGACCACTCTCCCTCCACCAACACACAGGCCTGGGCTATGGCTGGAGGGACCAGAGTAAGGAGCTCTCTCCAGAACAGAGACAGTCTGAATTCCTTGTACAGAAAGCCATTCTCTTCCCCACCTCTCTGCAGGGATACAGCACTGCAGACAGTCCACCATCCTTCCAGAGATTCAGCCTGTGCTTTCCTCATCCCTCTTCTCCCTGAGGCTTTATTTGCTGCAGACTCTTACAGTGCAGTATGGCCCCTGCTTTAACTAGACAGACTCGGCTTTTCTTTCCCCCATAGCTCATTTGTTCCAGATCTGATCTCTGTGCCTGCTCTTTCATGGAGTCCCGTGGTAGCAATGCCCACAGTGCTGACTGCAACACTCCTCTTGGGCACAGGAGAGTACAAGTCGCTAGGCTCCAGGTCATGAGCTTCATGGAGCAGCTGTTCTCTGCTGAGATCTGGTCCTGCTGCTGCCTTCTGACAGTTGAAACCGTCACACAGACTCTTTCATCTTCTATTTTCATATTGCACTGCCTCTTTTGGGGACTCTCTAACATTCACACCACTGCTTCTCTACAGGACTACAAAGCTCAGCCACAAAAGTTATCTTCACAGCCCATCAGTCTGTCCACATCCTCTCCCCCCTCCACCCTGCCCAAGAGCTTTTATTTTCTTTGAACTTAACTGTTTTAACCTTGCCTTCAATACCCTACAAATGTCTCAGATATGGCAGCTCCCACATCCTGCACCAAGCCCAGTCCCTTTCCTTTGGTAAGCCCTGTGCTTTATCCCCTTCTCTGCCAGGATGCCTCCCCATCCCTGGTTGCTAGCCCAAAATCAGCTGCCCTGGGTATCCCCAAGATTTCTAAGTAAAGTCTTGCCATTGTTGTCAGGCCTAGAGAAATGACAAATGACAAATGGCAGGTAAGTTCTACGATTCTTTAGAGCAAAGCTCACCCAGAAAAGGCAGTGGAAATACCTCAGACTTGTGCCAGTATCCTCCAGCAAACACCCTACCATTAAGGCACTCCATGCACCAAATCCAAACCCCCTTGTCAGGCATTACCACGATTAAAAATCCCCGAGGCTGAACAGAAAAGCAAGCAGACCCAAAGTGGCAGAGCTTCCCTGGGTCCTGGTGCTGCCTGTGGCAGGAGGAAGCAGGCAGGCTGCCCTTCAGCCACCCTGGTCCCTGGAAGGAGGTGCACGCTCAGGTTCCTCACCAGAGCACCGCATCCCAGGCTGAAGCCTCCTGCCTGCTGTGCACCACAGGACCCCCTGTGCCCTGGGGTCCCGGCCCCTCGGTTGGCACAGACCCAGGTAACCAATCCCCCTCTCTCCACCCCTACCCAGCCCCTGATGGAGCTCTCNCACGGCCCAGCCTGCAGGACCCTCCGGTCAGGGGGAGAGGGGAAGGATCCCTGTCTTACCTGCTTGCTGGGAGGAGGGGACTGGCTGAAGCTGCTAGAGTCGCTGCTGTCGGAGCTGTGGGGCATGGCTCCTGTCTCTGGTTCCCAGGGTCTCTTCAGCTTTCTCTGTGGTCTTGGTCTGCCTGCCTTCTGTCTCACGTCCCTTCCCTCTCTCCTGCCCTCCTATGTGCCACCTGAGATGGCCCTTGGCTTCCCAGCTCTCTCCCGTCCCAGAGGCACACTGCACTCCTGCCTGTTCTCTGCCACTTTCTCTGCCTCTCCTCTCAAAGCCTCTGCACCTTCTCTTTAGGTCTTGGCCTCCTGTGGTTTCTCAGAACCTCGGGGATGTAAGCTGAAAGTCACGTGGCTGGAAACTTTAAGGCAAAGAAGAAAAGTTACAGAAGAAGAAGAAAAAAAAANGCCCCCGCCCCCAGCACCATTGATGTGGGACCCGGGGAGGGGATGGGTACCCTCAGCAGGTGCCACATCCGTGCTGTTTGCACAGAGGGCTCGCAGGCGTGTGATGAAGCATCAGTCCCACCTAAGAAGAAAGGTTTGGGATCACAGAACACTGGGACTGGTTGTGGCAGGACCCTCAGCACTTTAAAACATCCACCAGCCCATAAGGGGAAGCCCAACCCTGGCACCCAAAGGGTCTCGGGCCC
>VWZY01004280.1:105779-121045 GCA_013399075.1 Chloroceryle aenea
AGAGGGGGCGGCAGCGGCTCCGTGCCCTGGCAGGGCAGCCAGAGCTGTCCCCAGCCCTCTGGTGACAGGTCTGTGAGCTGCGGTCCCCCGGGGCTCCTGCACCCCGGGCCAGCAGCTGCAGACACCATCTGAAAACAGCTACACACAGGGCTGTGTGTGCCCATCAAGACCCGGAGTTCAGCCTGAGCAGAGGCTGGACTGCAGGACACGGATGCTCATGAGGCTGCTGAAGCCCCACCAGCCTATCAGCTCCAGCACCGCTGCTGCCAAGCCCTGTCCCAGAAGTAGGTGATACCACCAGCTCTGCCCGCCTAGGGGCCCACGGTGTGCCCAGCACAGGACGTGCAGGTGCAGCACGGGCAGGAGGTGGCCGCCTGACCTTTGAGAAGTGGCCTTGCATTTCTTCCACTCCCCATTACTGGCCTGTGCACGCAGGGGACCTGGGTGGGAGGCCATTCCCCCAGGTATGACCATTGCTCTTTGGTCGGAGTGTAACCAAATGCCCTCAGCTGAGTGGCAAACCCCTTGGTACCGACTGCAATGCAGCAAAAGGAGACCGTGCAAAAACCTTTCTGGGCACCACGAGGGCTCAGACAGCTCCTGCCCGAGGCTTGGCTGGAGTAGCTGAGCATTAAATTGATGCAGACCCATCATGCTGCTGCTGCCTTTGCAGACTGCTTTGAGGATGGCTGGTTCCAAAGGGCACCTTACATTTCTCCTCCAAGCCGGCTGTTCCACGGGAAGTTTTACTGCAGCATGGCCCTTTGCCAGAGCTGGGCCAGTGCCTCCACCTGCAGCCCTGCCAGGCCTGCTGGAAGGTGCATGGCAGGGGGGCTGGCTGGGTGAGCAAACAGGTACACGATGCTTGTGGCTGGGCCATCTGATGTCCCACGAGGAGCTGCTGCCGACCACCAGAGAGGAAACTGATCCTTGCAGGAACCTGGAAGTTCATTACCATGTGCATGATGCAGAGGGAAATAAAATCCTGAAGAGAGAAGTGGGCCCAGCAAGTGCTCTGTGTCCTCCTTTCAGCAGAGCATCATTTCTCCAGGTATGACAACAGCTCCCAGCAGCAGCTGAGAAGTGGCCCAGCCACCACTGCCAGGGCTGTGCAGAAGGAAGGACAGAGGGACAGCTGCCCAGCTCCAGTGGCTGCATGGGTGGCGGTGGGAGGCAGACCAGACACTGTTTTTCTCCACCATCTCTGTTTCAGGTCCTGTCTTTGCACATCCCTCTGTAGCACCTCAGCCAGCAAGGCCTCCCATAGCAAAAACTTTGTGTGTAACAGATCCAGCACACTTCACACCAAATAAGGCAGCTGGCAGCATTTTGGGAGGTTCCAAAGACAGAAGTTACAGAAAGGGAGGGGAAATCCGGGAAGAAAGTACAAAACAGGGAAAGGATTAATGTTGAGATATCCCTGGAAGGTAAGGATGGGAAGAAGAGGCTACAGAGAGAGAAACATGCACTAGAGAAGCAGTCCTGCTCAGGGAAGACCTCCTCCCATCCCCTTGTCATGTTTAGGTCAAGCTCACCTTCTCCCCAGCACTGCTTCCGTGCTCCTGGCTGGAGTGTGCATCTGCACCAGATGCCAAAAAAATTATTTCATCTGCATCAAAGCAGCCTCATCCCCACTGGTAACGGGCAGGACATCAGCTGGGAAGAGACTGGGTGCACCACTGCTCCTCTAAGCCAACCCTCAGCAGTGCCCACGTGTGAGATGGGGTCTGCCCCAGTCCAGACCAAGGCACTTTCCCACTGCCTTGTATCTGAGTCGGGAACACAGCAAGTGTCAGTGCTTGGTTATTCTTATGGGGATGCAAACTTTCAAGCCTAGCACCTGAAGCACACCTGGCTGGTTCTCTTCTCAACCTCCACACCACGTGCTCAGCACTAGCCACAGCCCAGGGCAAGCTTTCCCAACATGTCAGTTATGGGCAAGGCTAGGAACTAGCAGAGACTCAAAGGAACTGTTCTCCACCTCCTTCCCTGAAGGAATCACCACCACATGGACACTGTGACAGCTCCCCCATCTCTTTCTCATCCCTGAAAGGAGTTCAGGCTGCTGTATTCAGGCCTGAAACGAAAAGGACCAGGTAAGGATGACGTGGTCCCCCTGTCTCACCTCTGCCTTTCCAGCTGGCAAGCCATGCCCTGCCTGCCTTCTTAGATGCAGCCCTGAGCTACTTGTACACAAACATCCAGAGCTTCCCCAGAGCTTGCCAGCTTCCCCAGGATGAACTCCCCTGGCCCAGAGCTGCTAACACAGAGAACCACCAAACACAGCTCCACAACCAGCAACACCATCCCTGCTGGCCAGGAATGCACCCAGCTCTGTCCAGAGCCCCCGGTGGCCTGACAGAGCACAGGAGAACAGCATACATAAAGGTAACATTTACTGAGATACAGAACTGAGTATTATGAAGGACATACATGGATGGAGAAGGTAGTGACATCACTGTGGAAAGTGGCTTGGCCCCCCTTCCCAGCACGCCAGGGAAGGAGCCAGGCGCTGCCGGACAAGTAACACGATGGAGATAACTGTGGCATATGGGTTTGTAACAAACAGACCATCATAACATACAATTCTATGGGATCACATCTAGTGATTATATAAATCCATATAGAGACCGCTGTATAAAAACTTTGTAAAAAATACTTTAAAAAAAGTGTAAAAATGTGCATTCAAAAGCACGGCCGACACGGACAGCTGGGCTGTAAACATTATACTGAGAGTGTGCTTGTGGGGGGCGCCTGCGCCACCGAGCCCCGACAGCCTGCCCACCAGACAGGGCTGCCTCAAGTGTTTGTGGTTCTTGGGTCAGAGTTTCCCGCTGGAGCGAGCGCCAGGAGCAGCGGCATCCTCTGGGCAGGGAGCCGTTGGGCACCGCGCGGCTGCTGGTCCTCGTCCCGCGGCCCCTGCTCCCCACGGGGCACCGAGTCCTTGTGGGATGTGCTGTGCTGTGCTGGCAGTGGTCCCCGGTGCCACAGAGAGGCCGAAGGGCCACGATGAGGTATCACAGGGAGGTTGCCCTCACCAGCACCGCTGGCCCTGCTCCCAGGTTCAGCCTCAGAATACATGGTTGACAGCTTCCCAATCCTCTCTGTCCCCGTATTGGTTTGGTCCATAGTTCCCAAGGAAGCCCACTGGGTCCTGGCTGCACCAGGCCTGGGTGCACAGTTCTTCATGCAGTACGTACATGGAAGACCCAGGAAGACCCTGTGCCACTGTCTCCTCCTCCTGACCCAGTGCCACCTTCACTTCTTCTCCAGCTGCTCCAGCAGCGGGTTGGCTTCGCTTTCGGGCGTCTTGATGCTGTCCGTCCGCACGATGCAGGTGGGACGGTGCCGGTTCAGCATCAGGATCAGCTGCTGCCTCTCCTGTTTCAGCTCTTCTATCTGGGCCTTCAGCTCAGCATTCATGAGCTCCAGACGCTCGGACTCCTAGCAGGACAGAAGCACAACCACACAGGACTTTAATCCAACAGGACAAGATAAAAGGAGAGACAACTTGGCCAACGGGACATCTTTGCTCAGTGCTGTCTCTGAGCCCCTGCAGCACAGGAGCAGCCTAAAGACTGAGAAGGCACCAGGTCCCTCCAGGCAGTTCACCCCCAGCCCTGCTGCCTGGCATCACCACTGCAAGGTGATACACAGCCACCTCCTGCAACAGGTCTCTGCTGCACCACAGCAAAACCCCTGCCTGTCTGCTTTCCGTGGTCCAGAGGGGTGTTTGGAAACAAGTCCATATTGAAGTTTTCACACTCCACCTGCAAGGAGCTGCCCCTCTGGAATGGCACCTTGTCCCTGCTGTGTCATTTGCTCGCGTCCCACCACCCCTTGCAGGAAAGCAGCAATGTTCTGCAAGAGCTTTTCTGCCTTGGGTTGACAGGTGAGAGAGCATCTGGCCTCTGAACAGGGAAACTTTCAGGAATTTGGGCAAGAAGCTAGAATGCTGTCAGCCCCTGGCCTGTGCCACACTTCCATGGTGCTCCTGCTCCAGCACGGAGGCAAGGACACTAACAGCCCTCTCTCTCTCAAGCCCATAGCCCACCTCCACCTCGTNACCCCCACCTCTCTCCATCTCCGGTACCATGGGCATGGGGATGCCCATGAGCTCTGCCCGGGCATACACGTGGTCCCCACCTTCACAGCCTCATGGAAAAGGTGGCAATGGGCCTTTATTTTCCCAGATAAGAGCACAGTAGCAAGAGGAGGCAGAAGGACAGCTCTGGAGGGAGTGCTGGCCACAGCTGGGGCACCTTTCTAGGGATATGCCCCCACCAAGCTTCCTGCTGCACCCTGGGACTGGTCAGGGCACCCACCCGCTGCAGGAACTCTGTCCTCTCCTTCTTCTTGTTTCGACATCGTGCTGCTGCTACTTTGTTTTTCTCCCGGCGCCTTTTCCTCCTCTCCTCTTCCTCGTCCAGCTGCAACGAGATGGAGAAGCCCAGGTCAGAGATGTCAGGTGTGGGGCAGGGCAGGAGGAAGGAGTCAGCACCTGGCAGCCCTATCAGTGGCAGGACAAGTAAAGGAGTGGCAGCCACTCATGCCAGTGGCCATTGCCAACACGGTCTGATCCTCACAAGGAACAGGCATGCTGCTGCCACGGCCTCTAACTCCATTCTCTGGACACAAGGGAAGAGCAGTGCAGTAGCCACAGCTGAGTACCTGGCTGGCAGGGGACAGGCAACTCTTTGCAGGGTTGCTCTCTCCCTGACAGAGGGCAGAGACAAGGGGAACAGAGCCCCATCCTGCAAAGGCAGAATCCCAGGTTAATGTCTTTGGTTGGAAGAGACCTTCAAGATCCTCCAGTCCAACCTTCAACCCAGCACTGCAAGCTCACCACTAAACCACGTCCCTGAGGTGCTCCACAGGCCATTTAAATGCCTCCAGGGATGGTGACTCCCCCACCACCACCCTGGGCAGACCATTCCAATGTCTGAGAACCCTTTCAGTAAAGAAATGTTTCCTAATATCCAGCCTAACCCCCCCTGGTGCAGCTTGCATCCATTCCCTCTGGTCCTGTCACACGTCACCAGTGAGAAGAGGCTGTCCCGTAAGACTGGCACAGTTTGTCACACAGACATCTACAGGCACAGCCCTGTGAGCACAGTCGTGCAAAAGCCAAGGGCAGGAAGCAGATAAACCTGAAAGGTCCCCCAGCTGGGCCTGGCTGTTCCCTCCCTTCCAGCACATGGGACTATTTGCAGCAGCTTCAGCACTGGCTGAGCCCCAGGGCCACCACTGGACGGTGGGGACAGGTCTCACACCTCTTGTAACAAAGAGGGACATGGCAATGCCTGCACTGTTTGCCATGACTGGGTTGCTCTCTGCTATCTGACACAAACCACACAGGCCAGGCCAATAAGCCCTGTGGGCTGGAACCCCCCAGTCAGTGTCTTTAGGGGTATTTCCTACAAAGCCTGTGCAAACAGCCTGTGGCAGGCTCACACCCAAGAACCCAAACCAGCTCCTTCAAGGAAAATCTGAGTGCTGGAAAGCCCTGTGAAGTCAGCATCCAGGTTACACTTTGTAGCACCAGCTAGAGAAGAGAAAGTCCCCAGTGCCTGCATCCACATTTGGCCTGAGACTCCAACAGTGGAGAGGTCAGACTAACTGCTCACTCCTATCAACTGATACCTGACAGCACACCCCCCTTCAAACCCAGTGGCAGCACCGTGGGCTTCAGGAGCACTCCCACAGCCTAAGGGCTCTAAGGGCAGCTCCAGGCTGAGAAGGCAGCTGCACCTTTCCCTCCATACCTCCCCAGTCCGTGTGGCTGAGGGACAGCCTCCCACACAGCACCATCTGAACAGCCTTCTTGTTCTCCCACCTGAGCTCAGCCAGCTCAAAGGGAAGGCCACAGATGCCCACTGCCACCACCACAGAGTGGGAATGGCGGGCACCAGGTCACCCTGCACACGGGCAGACCGGTGGTGCCTGCAGGAAGGGAAGTCAGAACATCTCAACGTGGTGGCAGAACAGGATGAAACGTTGACTCAGCAAAGTTAAAGTGAAGGGGTACCTCCTGTAAACTGCATGCCCAACGTGCAGCATACTTCAGAAGACAACATCCAAGCTTTACAGCACTAGCAGCTTTTGCATCTTCTCTGCCTCCCTTCACACACATGATACCAAAGCTGCTAGTTCAGCTGGGGCTGAAATGTTAAGCAAAGTCAGCACAAGCTATGCACAGACTTCCAGGATGCCAGGTTGCCATGATTCCTTTGCCAAGGCAGTGCCGTGGGGCGTCATGCACGGCACTGAGGAGAACCAGGATGGGAACTGCACTGACAGCCCCAGACCAAGTAGAAATGGACAGTTCTCACTATAATCATGTACCTGCCATGTCAGGCATTAGCAGGAGTGACCAGAAAGTTCTAACTCCATGCTCTGCTGCCTTCTCCTCCCAGCAGACCAGGACACCACACAGCAAAGGCTCTTATGAAACTGTAACAAGGACAGCAAACAGCAACTGCCCGAGTCTGACATTTCCACGCCCTGTTGCTCCATTCAGTGAGAGTCAAAAGAATTCCCTGTCCCTGTCACCTTCAGCTTCTGCTCCACCCCACAGAAGGCCAGCAAAGGGCCATGTCCTTTAGATGGGGTACAGATGCTCAAGGAGGGTGTCTCAGCAAGAGAGTGGCAGCTTGAACTCTTGGCTCTGCTTTTTGACCTCCTGTAACTCCAAGGAAGCAGGTTTCCTCCTCTCCAGCTCTGCTTGAGCTCAAAAAGGTGACACAGCCCTGGCACTGGGGGTTAGGACTCTGCTCTGGTGAACAGTGACAGTGTGTCATCCCATAGCATGTTTCAGTAGCACTGAAAGCAGGGAAGCCCTGAGGGTCTTGGGTTGCCTCCTGAATTGCTCCAGTCAGCAGCATCTGGGATCAAGGTGATCATCAGCCATCCCAGAGGGAGCACCCCAGACAGGTTTCAGTGGCAGAGGAGCCCTGCAGCACCTGTCTCCAGCTGTTCCAAAAGGAAAGCAGCCTGCCCAGCGAGGCTGTCCACCAGCCTGTGGGGAAACCAGCACCCAGCAACCCACTGGGTAGGTTTTGTGCAAGTCCCAGGGAGGAACACCCCAGTGTCAGGAAACGCTGGTCCCCACAGCACAGCTCAGAAAGGTGCCTGTGCCCCAGCTCTCAAGGAGCAGCCTGTGCTGCCAGGCAGCACACAGAGCGTGGCACGCTGGTACCCAGCGTCCCCAGGCTCCAGCTCCCTGCAGGAGGAAAGCAGCTGGAGGCTGCATTGCAAAATTATGCGTGGGCAGCTTCTTGGCTACTCGTGAGATAAGCAGCTACTGCTTCAGCTCCCCCAGGCTTTTGCTGCAAAGCCTGTGCCAGGGGCAGCTCCATTTTCTGTCCTCAAGTCCTTGGCTTCACAGGACATGCAGGGGAGGAACTGGCTGCAAGGAAGACAGCCGTGCAGGGGCTGCCAATGAATTTCCCCTTATCTTTCCTCCACAAGATGTCTCAACAACTGGTCCAGAGGACACTCAGCACTTCCAGTACCTGCTGCAGGGCATAGCTGCCTTGTCCCTGTTAGGCAGAGGCCAGTGAGGCCACATCCCCACACCCACCAAGCAAAATCAGCTGTTTCAGGACCAGCTCAGAGGTGCCTGAGATGTCCCAGGAAAGGAAGACTGCACAGCTACACTCCCTCTTGCTTCTCCAGCCCGTGGACCAAAGTCAGCACTGCAGCCCGTTTGCTGCACGATACCCAGGCCAAGACCTTGCAACAGCATTTGGCTTCAGCTGCCAACCCATGACTGCTTTGTCCATAGACAGACCAGAGCCATTGGCATCCCCCAGGCCCTTCTGATGAGCTCCTGCAGCATCCCAGCCTCAGCTCCTGCCACTGCAGAGCTGCCTGGTCCAGCCCTGGGTGATCTCCGTGGGACGTTGGAGGAGTTGATTGGATACCTCCTTGGGCAGAGCTACTGTGGAAGGGGATCACATGGACTCTATCATACCAGTTCTCCCCACAAGATTCCACTGCAGGGGACTGGGGGCAAGGAAAAGCACCCTCCCCACAGGTGGGTCTGGATGCTGCTGAGCTTTTACCACGTAAGAGTTGGGCCAAATCAAATGTCAGCACCATTTGGAGAGTGGGCTGCTCCCTGGAACTGCTGTTCGAAGGCCTTCAGCTCACAGCTCATCACAGGCAGCCTTTCACATCATCTACCACCTCCTCACTGACGTCTCCAGAGCCTGAACATCATTCCACCCTCACGCAGCATCAGGGGTATCATCACACATGAGCAAACGTGCTGTTCCGAAGGGTTATTTATGGACCCTCTGACAGCAGCCACCACTCTCACCAGCCTCTACACTGACTGTACAACCAGCACATGAGACAACCACGTAATGAAAAAGCTCTGCAAGTGTCTCCCAGATCCCTGCAACCTGCTCCTGACATGACAGCCTGTGGTACAGAGCAGAAGCCACCCACCTTCCCCACCCCAGGAGCCTCATGGTGGAGCCAGACCACCCCTCCCCGTGCAGCAGGGCAGGGGCAGCCCCATCCAGCAGCATCTGCAGCACAAGCTGAGCCATTGCTGCTGCTCAGCACCACTCACCCACATGCCTTGTCCCTGTGGAAAAGGCAATGCCAGCAGCACCAAGGGCTCGCTGGCACCAGAGACAGGGTGAAAGCACTGCACAAGTGCCCCAACCTAGGGACACAGTGGCTGCACCAGAACCTGCTCCACAGGCAGGGTTTGAGTTCAGCGTGCTGCAAACAACGGTGTGGGATTGGTCAGGTCCAGGACACTGACCAAATCCAGGCACTGGGAAGAGGCAGCTGGTGGAGCAGCTGCTGACATACGTGCACATCACCGAACAGGCAGCGTGACGTGCTTAGGAAACCTGTTGCTGGCCACCCTGCCAGGAAACCCAAGCAGAGGCAGCAGAGAAACCCAGGCAGGTGCAGGCAATGGCCCTGCAGGGCCATCTGCAGCCAGCAGCCCCCTGAGACTCACCTCATTTTTCACAGGCTGAGGTCTCTTCCCAAGCTTTACCTCCAGGAAGTGGAGCGGAGAGATCATGGCCCCGATGTTGCGGATGTCGGCGTATTTCAGCTCCTCAGTGGTCAGGGCTGTGCCAGGCAGTCCCGTCAAGGGGCCGAGCCCAGGCAGCGCGCCAGCCGTCAGGGACGGGTCGGGGATCTGCCCTGGCATCATAGCAGGGTAAACAGCTTCGTAGGCTGGAGGGAGCGAGACACAGCCCATTACAACCCAGCTACAGGGGCTCGGGACGTGGCACAAGCCACATTTATCCTACACTGCCTAATGGGATGTGAACCAGGGAGAGCAGCCACTCTTCCCCAGGGATAGCAGCCACTCTTCCCCAGGGATGACAAAGGCAAGGACTAAGCAGAACCTGGGTGATAGGAACCAAAATGCACGACTCCTGTAGGAAGGATACGCTAGGTCAGGAAGGTAAGAGACCCAAGAGGCAAAGCACCAGAAGAACAGGAGCTTTCTGCAACACTGATGTGGTCAATCCCAAGGCCTACTGGTTCTGGCACACCTTTCCCTGGAATGCAGAAGATAAGGTTTGCTCCTAACTGAGTTTTCATTCATGTGTAGGTTATGAGGGCAAGAAGAAAATGCTCAGAGGACCACACTATGGTCCCCTGGCTGGATTTCTTCTGGGCAGGCTTGGCCCACTAGTTGGGGTCAGGACACAGCACACAGGGACCAGGGATAAAACCACCAAAGGAAAACCTACCACTGAACAAACATCTCCCAGCACAGACATGAGGCAGCGAAGGCTGGAGGGGAGGGGAAATGGAGCAAGGGCCAAAAGGCTTCTTTTAGCAGTGCAAGCAAGAATAGGATCTGGGCAAACTCTGGCGAGTCACTCATAGGCAGATAAAAGGGATTTGCCAGAAAACACGAAGTACAAGCAGCTAAGAGATAAAGAAGTGAAATTATACCCAAAATGGGAAGCCCAAAGAGATGGAGCTGCTATATTAGACAAAAAGCAAAGCAAGCCAGTGGTTGTTTGGTATAGTGCATGTACACCCCTCCTTGGGTAGCTGCCCTCTGACACTCACAAGTGACCCAGTTACAACAGGAGAGCCAATTTCTGTTCACACCAGCAAGCATTTTCAACTCACCCAAAAGTCCCAGTGCTCCTGCACTGCCCCCCTTGCTCTGCCCAGTTAGACCAGTCCCAGCAGCCTCCAGGAGCCTCAAGGCATCCACCCCATCCTGCCCCTGCACCAGGAAGGCACCCATGCAGTGGGGAGAGGGAGCGGTGATGTCAGGAGAAAGAAACAAGCTAATGAAGTGGTTCTAAAACCTCACTGCAGTTTTCCAAGGCAGTTTTCTAGAGCCAGTCACAAGGCAGGATTCAACAAGCAGCTGGGCAAATTCATGGAAGAGGGCCCCACAAAGGACCACCAGTCACACAGGTCTGCACAAACTCTGACAGCACTGGCTGCCAGAGCAAGGAGCTTCACTGAGCAAGGGATAACATCCCCTTGCCCTGCTGTGTCCAAAGCAGAGGCACTCACACACTCTCAAGCCAGCTCCCGCCGTTGCTCAGCACTTGCTGCCCTGGGGTGACAAATCCATGTCAGGACCAGGCTGAAAACTTGATAAAGCTGCACATGAGATAGGATGGTTGGATCACGGAGCCACAGGACAGCTGAGGTGGGGAGTGATCTCCAGAGACCACCTGATCCAACCACCCTGCTCAGGATGGGTCAGTGGAAGCAGGTTGACCAGAGTTAATCGTGACAAGCAGAGCAGTTAAGGATTTCTTGGTGCTGGCACAACCCTGGAGATTTATCTGGTGTATTTGTTGATGTGAAGGAACAGGAGATGAGCAGCAGAAGGGAAGGAAAGGCAATCATACAAGCTAGTCAAGGGTAGAGAGGCTAATGCAGGCTCCACAGCTCCCAGCATGGTGTGACAGACAAGGGGATTTGCATCAGAGAGTGCCTACAAACTGCACTATGCTGTGAGCTGTCATAGGCTTTCATCTGCCACTGAAGAGGTCGAGGTGTCAGCACAAGATGTCCCCTAGCAGAGTGTTCTCAGACAGCAGCAGTGACCAGCAGCATTCAAGACAGACCATAGAAAGCAAATGCAGCAAGACCATAACCATGAAGAGGTGGTGAGCGGGACCCTCCGCTTTCGTCATCCTTCAGCAGGAGAGACCAGAAGGGGAGAGCAGGCCAGTGCTCAGCAGTGCTGCTATCAGCAGCACTGGGGAAGAAGGCTGCCCACAGCAGCACCCCAGGGCAGCTGCTGTATGCCCCCTCACCAGCCATCCCCAGCTGTCCTTCCCAAGCTTGAACAGTTTGGGCTTAAGTGAAAATCAAAATTAAAAGAAGTAGCTGAAGAGAATAAGCACCCTCTTCAAGTCTCCCTCCTGCAAATAGCACATGTGAGCTGCTGTGGCACACACTGATTTGGGGCCCTCAGGCTGGAAACTGACTTGAGCCCAACCTCAGATGTCTAAAGCCACCCCAGACCTGGGGGACTTGGTTTGCATTTGCTGTCTTCCATCCCAACACGCAGCTGACAGCACCCAGGTGCTGGGTTGGACAGTCCAGGTCCTCAGCTTGACCAAATTCAGGGTCACTGCAATTTGTGAGGTAGAGGAAAAATAAATCTCTTCCCCAGATTGTGGGACTACATGGCCACCAAGCAACCCCCTGCACTCCTGAGCCTTGGGTAGCTCCCTGGGGACAGCTGGCTAAAGATCTGAGAAAACATCATGTTTTCTCTGGCCCACCTTTTCCCTCTGCCTCTTTGGTCTGGTAGCTTGCAATAGCCTCTGTACCAGTGTGACATCGGGCACAGGTCAGAGTGAAGGAGCTGGCCCAGTACTTCAACATGTTCTAGAACTTACTCTAGACCCAGGTACTGCCAAAGCCCACATCACACCTGCATCCCTGTAAACTGAAGGTGTTCAAACCAAAGCACCAGGAGCCACCTGGCAGAGCATGAACCTGCACATCAAGATGGGCTGAGAACCAGGTGGGAAGGGGGAAATGACTTCTACAAGTGAGATCTTGCTCAGGGGTCAGGAAGCTCAAGCACATTGAGAACTGCCAGGCATCAAGCTAAGTGAGACCTTGGAGAGGAACATAAAACAATTCCCAGCAGGGCTATAACCATGGAATAAGATGGGAATGAGGAGAAATGTCACCTCTCTGTGCAGAGCAGGGGTGCAGTGACAGATCATCCCACCCAGTCCTCACTGCCCCTCAGCCACTGTCACTCCCTGCTGATTGGGGGGACTCTCTACTTCCACTCCTTTGCCTCTTCCTCCTGCAAGAGCCTTTCCTTTCATCCCAAGTCCCAGATAGTTTCACCTTCTTTCTGGTTAATGCTAGAGCTAGGAAGTTGTACTTTGATCATGCCAAAAGCACCAAGGCATGTAATTCAATTTAATACTTTAGCCTTCCTCCTAAGGCCGTGACCCTGGAAGACACTGACACGTCTGCCTGGAGCTTCAGCATACTTCTACCACATTGGCATGGTAGGGCAGAAATAACTCTGAAGTTCAAGATCTGAGTTTCACCTTCACATTGCAGTTTTTCAACATCCACATCTTGCTGGATGGGATGAACACAGCTAGTGCCTTGCCAATTCCCAATTCCTTTCGGGATATTCCCTCACAGTGTTTGCTGTTTCTAAGGCACGTGGACCAGCCCACCTCTGTACTGCTTCACTTTAACACAGGGCTTTAGCTGGAGTTCTTCTTAGATCTCTTTTTTCCTTTTCATAACAGATGATTAACAGAGTCTTTCTGCCTCAAAGTCAGGCAGTGTTCCAGGGTCTCCTTACACCAGCTGAAAAATGTGTCTTCAGTAAAACCTATCTTTTCTGCATCCCATGGCTGCACACACAATTCCTGCATTGTACCAGCTAGGCTTTTTCACATGATGAAGCTAACAGCAAAGCAAAGCAGGGAGAGGAAAGAGAACGTGCAGTCTTACATCTGACACTGGGGTCTGCGTGCCGCCAGCTGCTGGAGTTTACATTCGCCGGAGCTGTGTGTTCTGCACTGATGCTATTCATCACTTTGTGCCACAACATCGAGATGCTCCAGAGAATTAGGAGACAGAGAAGGCTTTCTTACAACTTCAGCTCAGCAATGAGCAGCTTGTGTCACTCAAGGCTCTCTTCAGCAACCATCGCTGCAGCAAAAATCTGGTCAGCATGTGATGTCGTGGGTCAAAATTCAGCGTGTATTTCCTTAGCTTTGCCTCCACACTCCCCTTGTTCTGATTGAAATGCTCCAACACAACTTGACCTCTGGCAGAAATGTCTGTAAAGTCTCCTAATTACTGCAGTCCCTTTTTCATCCTTGCTTTGGCACTGCTGTTATTGTGCTCTCGGTCAACTTCAGGTCAAGGTCAGTTATTTTATCAGCAATCTCACCCCCCAAAAGCTGACAGCAGTGCAGCTTCCTTTGTTCACCTTGGGTTTGCTGCAATTCTTCCATCAGTGACAAGTGCCCCCCCCAGTTATGTCCTTACAGTCAACAGTCTTTGACACCAGCTCACTTGATATTTCTTAAAAGCAGTGCCCACTACTCCTGGTTCTCCTGCTGTTGCTGGGGTCTGTTACCTTCTGGAGCCTGCAGCCCAGGGGGAAGAAGCTTTACCAAGCTGTTACTGTCCTGTGCTTGGCTCCCCCGGGGACACCTTCCCTGCACACCCTCCTATTCTTTCTCCTGCAGTTCTCATCCTTGTTGCTTGTTTGGTTTGCCTTTTTTTTCCCTTCCCATATTGATTTTGCTGCTGCGTTTTCCAAGGATTCTTTATGTTTAGATTGGTTTGGTTTTGTTTGTTTGTTTGCTTGCTTACTGCTGGGATTTTCTGGTGTTTTTTGTTTGTTTGGTGGGTTTCTTTGCCTTTGGTTTTTTTTTTGTTTGAAGGAGCTGACGTTTGCACAGCCCTTACAGCATAAATCTAACGTGTGTAGGCATAATCCATGTAACCCAGTGTCCCCGAGGGCTTGTACTCCAGTTGCTAGCCTGTATCTGCACTCCCCTCCCCACCACCTCTTCAGTGCTATTCTTACCCCCAGCTAAAACTGGCACAGGAATGCCTACCTGTGTTGAAATCCTAGAGTCACCTCCCTGTGCTGAAGCTGCCTTGGTTTGTGTCCACTCTTCCCCCAGGACCATCCTACACAACCTTGCTTAGCCAGAAGTGCTGTTTGCTTCTTTGTGACCCCAACGCCGTTGCTGCTGCTGCGTCAACGGCAGCATCACTCAGAGGACCATGACACTCAAGAGTAGGCTCTGACAGTCACACTTCAATTTAAATTGTCATTACTGCCTCATCTCTGCTGTCAGCTCCCTTGGTGAGAGTGCAGGCTGTTTGCAACCTTATTTGCAATTTTGCTGGCTATAAATCATGGTTTTTTCCCCCAACAAACTACTTTACATGCTCTGACATCTGCAGGGATTGATCCAAGTACCCTTCCAATGCTCAGAGAGCCAGTCTAGCACCTAATATTGCCAGCCAGCAAATTCTGACCCTGGAAATACCATCATGCTGCTCCCTTGCCCACGTTCAGCACTGCACTAAGGCAAAGCCTTTCCCACCATCCCTCCTCCCCGCTGCCTGCGGAACCAAGGCCGTGCTTTCTGCTGTTCTCACTCCAGGCTCGACCCGGGTGCCTGCCATTACTTGTCAGGTGCCATGCACTGGAGCACTGCCAAAGTCTGCAAAGAGCCATACCAGAGATCTTTGATCTCTTCATCTGTGTGTTAGGACTTATAATAATATTGCCATTGGTTATGTAGAGTCTTGGCTCACCTAAGTCACAGCAACTGGCCTCTCATCTGCTCCTGACCAACAGGCAGTTGTGGAGAGCAGACGTAGTGCCACCATCCATGAGAAACAACTCTGGTTCCTCAGATTTTTACTATGGCTTTACTGGCATTTTTTACTTCTATTTTTAGCTCCTGGCTATCAAGTTCACTCAGCCTGTATGTCATACATTGCATCTTTCCAGTTCCTTCTGTTGGCAGAAGGATGATTTATAGGAGAGCCCTTTCCTGACATGCCCAACTTCTCATGCCCCAAGAATGCAACTTCCTAAACAAAAACAGGGCAGTTGGCTATCACTCCTTCTCTGAAGCACAGAGCCACTTGCTTTTTTCCATCTGGACTACCTTGGCTGGGGAGACTGCAGGGTTTGTAGGGACACTGGCACTCACAGACCTTCTTCCACTTCAAGGTTCAGCCCACAGCGAGTGCCAAGTCAAGCCTGATGAAGCTGAAGG
>VWZY01004280.1:125182-148588 GCA_013399075.1 Chloroceryle aenea
CGCAGGAGCGGGATCTGCGAGAAGCCCCAGCTCCCCACTCCAGCGCCTGGGAACAAGGAGGCAAAGGACCAGAGAGAGTGGCCAGGGCTCCCCAGCGCCAAATCCACCTCGCTCGGAGGGGCTGACACAGGGGCTAGGAGGGCTGCAGGGCAAGCCCCATGGGAAGCGAGCTCCTTCTCATGCCATCCCACCCCCGCGTGGACTGCTCACACACAGCATGATGCTGTCTCCTCCGTACAGGGGTCAAGGGTTGTCAGCCCCAGCTCTGCCAGCCCTTTGACTGGGATGGAGAGGAGCCAGAAGGAAGCAGAGTGGTTCAAGGGGGGTCAAGGCTCCCCTGCCCAGCTGCTTTGGTTTTCTTCCCTTATCATTATTGAGACATCCCAGGAGAGACATTGCTTGAGGCACAGGCATAGTCGTAGTGCTCCATGCTCTAGGACTATGATGTCAGGTGGAGATGGGGGAGCAGGTGGTGAACTGGGGCCTTCCTAATAACTTATTTGCATGGATTTGAATTGTCTCCTTCCTCTTTAACATTGGCCTCTTCCCAGCTGCATCTGCCAAACTGTTCTGGGAAGCAAAGCTCTGCCCAGCTACAGGGCTACACTGGACTTGCCACAGGTACTGGATGCTCCAAGGCTGTTGCTTCTAAACCATTTCGAGACAGAAACACTTCTTTGGAAAGAAAAATTACCACCAGGGTGAGTGGCACTACCCAGATCCCTTTGCCTGAGCCTATGCCCAAAGCAAATGAGAAAGAGTTGAGATGTATCCCCCAAACAGGATGAAGCACAGCAAAGACTTACAACCATCACACTCCTCTGAGACCTCTTGCGCCTGTGCTCTGCGAGGCAGGTCCTGACAGACAAGAGGAGTCTGTCAGGAAGCCGAGTGATATCGCCACCTCTTTGACTTCTCCTCCCCACTCCGCACTCCCCAAGCTGCACAGAGAGGCACCATCCACCCTACCTTGTTTTCCTTCTCCTGGCTTGTCAGTCGTTGCTTCTTCTTAGCATTCACTGTCAGAGCCACAAGGTCCCACTGCCAGCTCTCTTCACCTGCAAGAGAAAAATGATACAGCTGGGGACCCTGGGCTGAGCAGGAACAGGGGACCAGAAATGCTGCACTCAATACAGGATGTACTTTGCCCAAGGTGTGCTACAGAAATAGGTAATAGCCTGGCTCAGCAGGACACTGCCTAAGTGTCCTCATTCCTACTCCCCTCATGCTGTCGTTACCTTTTTGTTTTCAGAGAGGCAGAATATTTTCTGTACACCTCTGCATACAGCCCCAGTATTTCTTTATTATCGTGGGGAAGGGAAGGGAGAGGTGTGAGATATGTTTTTCCCACGTCTTCCTTCACCTTCCAGTATCAGATAGGACAGACTTTTCTAGTGCCTTAAGCTGGAGGGACCCTAGGGTGGTCCATAAAGAGTCTGTCTCTCTAGTAACTCATGCAAGCCGCCCTCAGGGCACGACAGCTCCCTGTGGCATCCTGAGGGAGGGAAAAGGGGCATTTCAGAGAAAGCTGATGACCTGGCTGAGCAAGGTCCAGTCCAGCATGTGGTCCTTCCTGCAGCCCTCCCCTGCCCCGGGGAAGGTGGGAAGGTGCCATCTCCCCTTCTCTGCTGGGGGCTGGAAGAAAGAGAGCTCTCCCTGCTCTGTATTCCACTGGTTTTCCTTTTTTCATTTCCCTTTCTCTAGTGGGCAGAGCTGGGAGACCTGATTGCAACACAGACATCTACAGCCCCAGCCTCAAGTCCTGACCTCTTCATGTGTGCTCTTCCCCCTCGGTGAGCCTTCTCAGGACGGGGGCAAGGACCCCACACCTACCCATCCATGCATGGCTAGCACTCGCAGCACGTCTGCAGTGAGCTGATTCCAGAGCTGTGTATCCAAGACTCTGCTGAAGAAGGGAAGGGAAGCAGGGAGCAGCGGGTACAGCCGAATCCTGCCCTTCACTCTACGGCGCTTTCCTTGCCCGCTTCTCCCCTTGCAGCTCCTGGGAGCAGCTGAGCCTCCATTATTATGATAATCGAAATGAGTCCTAACTGGGACTTGCTTAACTTAACTGTTGGAGAGCTCGTTCTGGGGAAGCATCCTTGCCCTGGACAATGCTTACGCACATGTTTAAAGGGACAAACTTGCATCATTCTTTCTTGAATTGGGAACTCTTGTCTCACAGGGGAATTTTCCTTGTTCTTGCAGCCGCCTGTGCTTGAACTGTTCTTTTCCCAAGCTGGATTTTGCCTCATGTAAACACAAAACATGTTTACTTTTCAGATAGTTTAATGTGGGACAGAAAAGGCATAAGAATTCATGGAGAATTTGTGGCTTCAGTGGGTAAAAGTGAACAGAGAAGTCACCAACAACAGGCTGCTCAAGAAAGGATGCGGAGTGGCTGGGTAAACATGGCTGGCCCTGCCAGGGTCTGTCAGTCTTGCCACTGCCTTGGAAAGATGTGCTGACAGAGACAAACTAACCAAGTGGGAATGGCAGCATCTGCAGTGGAGACAGGAGAGGCTGAGAGAAAAAAAACCCCAAAAGTTCCACTGTACAGACTATAAAAAGTTGTTGGTATCTCACCACTCGGAAGAGTTTTCCCCTCAGAAGAAAGGGATGATTTGCATATTCTTGTCCAAAATAAAGTGTGTGGAAGGTTAAGGCTCATCGATGTGGAAACACAACCCCTGCAACACAACATGGGGCCAGAAAGTTATCAGGAACAGAGAGAACTCTAGAGCAAAACAGGAGTCTGATTGCAGAGGAGTTGCTCTTGGTCCTCGGGGAAAGCCTTTGCTTTTCGCTTCCCAGCATCCATATCCCTGCCTCCTCCATGCGGATAACCCGGGTGGCTCATCAGCTGGATCCAGGCCTAGGCCAGGATGCCACGTGACAGTACTGCAGCCACCCTTGTCTTTCTCCTCCCTCTCTTCTGGATTGTCTGGGGACCCTCTCACAGCAGGGTGGGACAGGCCTGTGTCCTCTGGAGGTGGGTAGGGGAGGCAGGGTCAGAACTGGTCCACCTTGCCATGGTCCTCAGCATCTCTCTTGATGTTACATCCCAATCCATGGTGCAGCAAGGAGAGCCACAGCATGGACAAGGCTACTAAAGGTCCCCAGCATTTAATGTGCCATGTCCTCCAAGAGCACTGAAAGTATGTTTAAGACCCTGGAAATAATAATCCTTTGCTTGCCCCCCACACCATCCTGATACCACCATCAGGGGAGATGAGCTCCCTGGGATGTTCTTGGACAAGAAAACCAATGATACACTAGAGCTAAATATCTCTGTGGCATGTGCAAGCACATTTTTATGTGCTTGATATTAATTAGTATCCTAGGTCTAATCTAGGATGTTAGCCACTCCAATTCACCTTCTCTCTGTAACCTTGTCAGGGCCGAGTAACACAACATGCATGTGGGATGTGCCTGGCACATTGACCTCCTACGTGTAAAATTCCCTTCAGCATTGTCTCTGTGCAGGCTGGCAGGGTTAATGATTTCACTCCCACCAAGGCTCAGAGAGCTGTGGCTTTGCTGAACTAGAATTCCTCAGACTGGCTACTTGCTCTCACACTTGCCATCTAACATTTGCTACATGAAACAATGCTTTTCTTCTGACACCCGTCCACCTAAATCACCCAAATCCTCATGAATCGGCCTCCCTTTCTCCTGATCTTTGCCTTCAGTATTAGGATTCTCTGCAATCCTGGTGGTCAGTACTGAAAACCAACCCCTGGAGCATGAAATCTAGGACTTACACACTGAAACTCAAGAGTACAGAGCCTATCTGGAGGAAGGAAGAGCTTCCACCTGCAGGGGAGAGCGGCGGTGCCGCAAGTCGAGACATCGCTGCCCTTTGCCCACCTCTGGCTGCACACCACACCATCCCCCCAGCCATGGTTCTGCTCTGATTTCACCCTTCCCTTCACGCAGCCCTGCCTGATTTTTCTTTCAAACGTGACTCCCAGTCACTTTGCAGAGTTGGGCTGGGGAGTGAAGAGACAAATCACACGCGCAGTAGGGGTGAGAGGATGGTGAACTGCCCCCGAGTGGGAGAAAGCAGCCGGGTGTGGGGTCGGAGCGGTTCTGAGGCCAGAGCAGTCACCACCACAACACACAGCGTCCCAGTGCACACAGGCTGATGGGCTGATCCATCTCCAGGCTGACTGTTTATTAAACTGGGACAGATTGGATACTGGGGCTGGCAAATGCTGTGCAAGAGATGGTTGCTGACAGTGCTGGATCCTTAACTTAAATCTTTACGTTGGACACTTGTGGAATAACCTCTCCAGAGAGGAATCTCCTTTGGGCATTGGCTTAGACTTTGAAATATACCATCTTTCCTAAAAGATTATAATCCTACCCAATTAATATCCCTTCCCCATTTATCTTCTCTGTAAACTGACATGTTGTTTTCCTTGCAAACCCTGCTCATGTGGAAGGGGCTTCATCTTCTTAGCAACTTTCTTTATCTGCCTGCATCTCCTCTACTTTCTCCAGCAAGGCTGATGAGAAGCACTCAAAGTATTCCAGCTGAATGTCTATCCCAGACTCTTTCAGTGGCGTTACAATATTCCCTGGATTAGTTTCCATCCTGCTATAAAGCCATCCCTGCATGGCTCCTGGAGATGAACTGCTCTGAGCTTCAGGGCCTTGGGTTTTTCCTTCTTTGCAGCATTTCAGCCGTGCCAGCTCACATCACCTCCTGGCCACTTATCTCTGAAAAGCTCCCGTGAAAGACACTGCCCCTGGCTTTGTGAAAGTCCATGTCCTGCTGCTACTTCCTACAGCAGGGAACACCCCAGACGTTGGAGCACCTCCTGGAGCACGACCATCCTTTGCAGAGCAATGTGGGCTGCAGATTTCCTGCTGCAATGTAGCAGATCAGGTGGGTGTGCAGAGGGGTCCTGCAGATCCTTACTGAGCATTGCAGCAATTTACCTGGGTTGAAAGGACACCCAGATCTGGCTCTCTCTGCCCTCCTGTTTCTGCCCACGGCTGCTGGTTTCTGCCCCTCTCCTCCTCAGGTGCTGTGCCCGGTCCAGGGGGCAGTTGTCTTCTAAGACACCAGCTTTACTTCTGGACATTCTCACTGCCTGAGGGTGCCTCATGTGTAGCAGCTGAGCTGCACTATTAGGAGGCTTTATCTTTTTTCTTTCTGGTATAGGAATTATTTAGCTTCTCTGCAGTGCCCTAAGCTTCCTCAGCTGCTCTGCTTTCTTCCCTGTTCCCAGAAAACCTGTCAGCTGTCTCCCAGGCTTCCTACTTCCAACAGTCCAAAAGAAGGTCCTGTAACTCTTTTTTTTTTCTCTCTTTGTACTTAACATTCTCTCCTTACTTGCCAAATTCCCTCCTAACATTTTCCCTGCTGCAGCCTGTGCTCCTACTGGCTGCTCTAGGCTTGGATGTTCATTTTCTGAAGGATCTCTTTGCCTCGAATAACCTCTCATGCCTTGTATCCTAGGCAGATGGGGAGGGGGAGGTCCTTGCCTTCCTCTGGATGTTGTTGTCTGCTGCAATAGTGTTATCAATAAAAAAGCCAATGGAAAAGCTTTCCTGGATATTTATCCATAATTGTTTCTCTCCGCAATGCCCTCTGTCCTCCTTCCCCATTTCATTCCTCCACCCTTTCTTCCTTACCCCGCTCCCCTACATGCTTTGCTTTCTCACTTTCCTGACTTTCTTCATCCCTCCCCTTGTACTCTCTGCTTTCACTGCCTCCCTTCTTCCCTCCCTCTCCTTGGCTCAGTATTCAAAATCCCTGCCCATAGCGACGAAAGGAAAAACAACAACACAACACTCCAGCCTGAGGAGGCCAGAGCACGGGATTCCTTCCGAGAAAACTCAGAAACCAGGGAAAAGAAGGAAAGCAAACAGTGAGACCAGGAAGAAGTCTGAAGAGATCAAGGGTATTTCAAGAGGGAGGGATGACCTGGTATCTTAGGGAAACTTGGTGGGGTCTGAGACAAACACAGAGACACAATCAGAGGTCCAACGCAAACACAGCAGAGCAAGCTCTGCTTTCTGGGAAGGAGCTAGGTCAGGAAGCCCAGCTCCCACCACAAGAGCTCCAGTGCAGCTATGCAAAGGACAAGATAACTGTTTAGGTGAAGGAGAAAGCAGGGATTTGCTCTAGGGAGTGGACGGGCCAATGCCCTGGGCCACAGACAGGAGAAATCCCTGCAGCAGAGGGAGAAGAGCTCATTTCCCCAAGGACAGTGGGGAATTCTTCATGCCAAGGAGAGACTCTGGGGCTGGGGCTGAAGAGTTAATACCCCACAGGAGGGCCCTGGGGATCCCACTGTAAATAGGTGTGGTTTTCTCTGCAACTCCAGGAGGCATTTTCTCTCTGTACCAGTCTGGACAGGTGAGAAATCGGAAGGAGTTGGAGCCTGTGCTTCCCACTAACACAAAGCAGGGCTGTTACTACAGGTCTCACTATTTGTTTGCACACTCCAGCCTGGCTGCTTAACTCCATAGTACCTGGTGCCAGGAATCTCTGGCAGTCAGCATGGTGGTCCCCTGGGTACAAGCACCTGCCTGTTAATGGAAAGCCACAGATGAATGGTGCAGCACAAGAAGCCTTAGTCGGTTATTCATTGCAGAAAGGATAAATTCACTGATAAGCAAAAGAGCCAGATATGTTATGTGCAGGAAAGGCAACTCCCTTCCTTTCTCCTTCTCCTGTATCTCATGGGCCTGCACCCCCTACCCCAATACTGTACTTGGCCCTCCTTCCTTGCCCCATCATCTGTGACCACCCTCCCCGGGGCTCTGCCTTGCCCTCCCCATGCCACATCTCCACACTGAGCTACAGGAATTTTGTTTCTTTCCACAAGCCAACCTCCTCACTTACCCTGGCTCTGCAGCCTGCGTGCTTCTAGGCAAGGATAACCAAGAAGCAAAGTATTCAATTGTCTCTGCTCCATTTTCCATTTTTAATTCAGAAGATTTGAACCTTGGGGCTAATTTTCCCCTTCTTAAAAACAAAACAAAACAGAAAACAACCTCCCAAAAAAATAGGCAGCTCCCAGAAATGTAGAGCTGATCACTAAATGCAGCCACAGGCTCTAACAGCATCACTTCTATAATCCTCTTCATGTACTAACCAGGCTCTGCCTTGAAACCATTCAGGGCTCTGCTCTTCCTGTTCCCACTCAAAAGCTGCTCAAGGATCCTACTGCTATGAAAGGAGGAAAGAGGCTGTTAACTCCAGCCTAAATTTACTCATTCCCATTTGCTCTGGCAATGAAAGCAAGCACCAAAGCAGCAAAGTTCTGGGTAGGACATAAACTTCAGAACAGCATTCAAACAAATAAGATTGAATTACAAACAATAACATTGAGGAATGAAAGCAGAATTGTTTGCAAAGCAATTAATCTCAGGCTTGGAAGCACTGATTCTCCCAGATCCCTAAAGCTCCTCAGCCCTACAGAATTCCCACATCTCTTTGATTTCCCAAGTGCATGTTAGAGCCATCACCCCACTACACTCCTTTACCAACAGCTCTTCTGGAAACTGCTTCCAGCAAAAGACACTTGCATGCAAAACTACCCCCAGTCCACTTCCCTGAGTCCCACCTAGCACAGCTGCTGCCAAACCACTGCTGAGCTTCATCCCAGGAGAGCACAGGGGAGGAGAATACCGGTGTCTGCAGAGAGCACAGGATCTATTGTCCAAAGGTCAATGTATAAACCAGTAAGATGAGGTTGCAGAGGGCTGAAAGCTTAAGGAGAGATGCTGTAAAGCCCTGGGATACAGAAACTGCAGGTGTCAAACCCTCCTTCTGCCCACCGCTCCCAGACACCACTCAAGTCACCAAGAAGTTGTTTATTTCAGGCTTCTGGTCGAGTTCCATCTGCAAGAAGCCAAACTGGTGATGCTAGATACAAAGGCATGTCCTACCCCAGCAGAAACATGGCTCCCCAGCTTACACGGGTAGATACAGCCAGCCATGGACACTTGTGCTGAATCACAGATTCCTGGGATCCAACTGTGGATGAGGATAATGGGAAATACAACAGAAGAGATGGGAGAAACCATCTGCTCCTCTCACTTGATTGCGCTGTGAAACTGTAGGCTCTGTTTGGGATAAAACAGCACTTATTTCCAAGGCAACAAATTGCAGTATCATAAACAACAGAGGACCAGGAGATGCCTGCAGGTTGGAAGCCGAGAGAAAGAATGTCCTTTGCAGAGGCACAGGCAGACCAAATGAAGATGAGGCAGGACTCTGAGCTCTTACCCAGGGCACTGGTTTTGAGACCTCTTCCCTGCTCCTCCAAGGTGCAAGGCATCCTTTCCCTGTAGTCCAGCTGGGTATTGTCACAGCCACAGAGGAGCTAGGTTGCCTTCCTGCCTCGTGGGTGTATTTATCTATAACTTGACTGAAGGAAGAGACATAAAAAAACATGGATGCAAAGGGTCCTTTTGGTGCCTAGAGCTACAAGCTGTGGCCATGTCATGGCAGAGAAGTTGCTGGGACAATACCTATGTATTCTGCTCCTCCATGTGACAAATGCTCAACCCCAAGCAGGGGATCATAAAGCTGTCTCTGATGGCCTGAGGTGAAGAAGACAGAGATGGACAGCTAAGTCCCAGAGAGGGGTAAGGTAGGCATAAGCAGAGCTGTAGGATTATTCCCCTTCAGTGGGGGGACTCTGCTGGACCACAGCTCCTGGGCTTGCGTAGAAGACAAAGTGAAGCTGGACCTGGGAAGACTGAGGTGGCTAAAAGCTGGAGAAATAAAACTGCAGCAAAAAGAGAAGCCTTCTTTAGGGGAGGAATGAGGCTGAGCAGGAGGAACAAGAGTGATAGGCATAAGTGACGCTGATTTGGTTAAGCCACTGAGTGCTAAAGAGATAACACGCTGCAAGAAGAGCAGGACCAGTTCAGGAGAAAAAGATAAGAAGGAAGAGAGCTGCATTATTTCCTGGGGATGGTGTATATTCTCTGAGGCAGATAGACCAGCTGAACACACCTAAGTTCAGTTCTTGGGGATAAAATGTGGGGTGCAATGAAGAGAGGGGAAGTTAGTGGGTAAAGAGAAGGAAGCCAAGCCAAGAAGATGAAGTAGGAGTGGGACTCCAATAACAGATGTCAGAAGCTGTAATCACAGGAGATATGAGCTGCAGGAGTTTTGACAGTTTAGGTGATGTTTAAAATGCAGACTTGGAATCCGAAAGACCTGAGTAAATTGGTCTTGGCAGATTCAGTTGCAGATGGGAATGCCTTAAATGCTAGGGAGCTTGAGAACCGGTGGGCATTTCCCCCCAGCACCACTGCTGCAGCTCCTGAGATGCTCACCCAGTGTCCTCCCAGTGCTCCTGGGAGACTCAGCCCTAAGGTCCAGCACAGGCACTCCCACGGTGGGGCCAGTGCTCCTGCGTGGCACAGAGCAGACCACGGGGCCAAGAAAAGCCACTCTGAGCAGGGGGCAGGAAGAGAAGGAACAGTGCAGTGGGGCAGCTGCCCTGGAAGGCTGCTGAAGACCTGTAGGTGAGAAGATGGTCACAAGCACAAATGGACAGGGGAAGAATCCCAGGAAGAGGCAGAGTGAAAAGGAAAAGGGTAAAGGGCAGGGGTGCCAGAGCTGACCTGCTAAGGCTGCAAAAGCAGACAGAAGGAACCCAAGAAGCTGGAGGACAAGAGGAAAGTCAGGACTTGTGAGTGCCCAGGGAGAAGGGGAGACAGCTGGCCAGGGAGGTGGTGCAGTTGCTCACAGGCAACTTCACTGAAGGCTCCTCTGAAAGTCATTAGTAACAAACTCTCAGGGTGAGGATGGTTGCTGACTTACAGGAGAGATCCCAAGGCAAAGTCAGGACGGGGTAGGCAAATGATCCCATTGTGTGAGTTTTCAGTGGAGCAAGCTACAACTCCTTGATGACTTTGACAGTGGAACAAGGGGCAGAGGAGAGAAGCAGACACTGTCCCACGAGACACTTCAGCAGTCTGCGTGCTCTGGAGTTAACAGGCTGCCAGCAGGGCCTGTGTGAGCCAGCACTGTTGCACAAGCTGGACTGGACTTTCCAGGAACCAAGGAGTGCCAGAAGCCACCTTCGTGATGTGGAGGAACCCTGTGTAGAGTGCACAAATGTCTTGGCTCATTCCAGTTGATTGCCATCCATCAGTTCCCCCAGAGGCTGGGGCAGATACCTGTGAAACTTCTTTGGGGGCCTTTTTCAATACCTAGGAATCACGAAACAAAGTTCAGCCCATGGCAGCAAGAAGCATTCACTGGCCCCTTATGGGTTTTTCCCTTGAGAAATGCAGCACCTCCATTCCAGAGTGGGAAAAGCTTTTGCCCTTCCTTTCCCTTCTCAATTCTTCCATACAAACATCTTCCTCTGTGCACTTTGTGACTCCATCAGCACTTCCTATGAAGAGACACTGCAAAAAAGGAAGTCTTCCTCTTGTGCACAGTCAGCCCCGTGTCACTGCTGGTTGGATTCGTGTTCCAGCAGTCCTGAGGCAATCCAGGCTGGGATGTGGCCAGATGCTGCCCAGTCAGAGAACACAACAAGCAGAGCCAATATGCAGCTTGCCCTCTGGTATGTGAGGGGTTAAATCCACCAAGAAAACACTTCTACTTCTTAAACCAAAATTAGGCTTTTTCTTCTCTTTTTTTCTTTTTCTTTGGGGGCCTTTTTTTTGTTGTTGTTGTTCAGGAGTTCATGAAAAGGGAAAAAAAAAGAAAAAAAAAAGCTGTTATTTGTTTTGCCCCTGCTGAAGCCATGAAGGGAGCTCTGCAGCGTGGACAGTACAGGCACTGTGGCATCACAGCAGTGAGGGAGCTGAACTGGGAGCTGGGAGGTGAAGGTCCCTTTTTAACAGCTTTCCGTTTGTTTACCAAAAAAATATTGTTCCATCATAAAAATTCCCAAAATAGTTTGCGTCTTGACAGACTGACTGGCAGCTGCCCAGCTCTGCAGGATTCTGCTAAATGAAAGGAAGTCAAAGGAGCCGATCTGGTACCCATATGCCAGCGCTTGCAGCTTGGGAATCTGCACAGCCCCGGGGCTCAGCCGCCCCGGAAGGTGCAGGGGAGGGTGGAGAGTCCCCGGGTCCAGGGGATGGGTTTTCTGATGGCAGCATCTTTTCCGTGGGTGCTGGGCAGCTGATGAGAAAGGCAGCACTCGCTCCCCTTGCAATGAATGATCAGCTTCTGCTTTATTTTTATAGCAAGTATTTTTTTCCCCTCCACCCAGTTCTGTTAAACTTCACCTTGCCAAGGCGAGCCACCCCACACTGATGGCTCTATCTCTCCCAGGCCTTCATCTCCTAAGAAATCTCAACAGCTCCTTTGGGGAAATTTTTCATACAGGCTTCACTCTGGACCACGAGGCTCCTGACCAGCCAATGTACTGCTTGTTGCTGAGATCTTCGGATGACAACCTGCTGGTGCTGCAGATCATGATGATCTTATAACACATAAATGGAAAGTGTCAAACAGCACATGGCAGCCAACTCAAAGAGAGTCATCCTCCCTAGGAAGAGCAAAGGCCACTGAAAAGTCCTGCAGGCTGAAGCAGTGACCAAAGGACTGTGTACGTTGTGACTCACGGTACAGAGAAGCAGCAAACCCAGATTAGGTCATGTGGAATTAGCAGCCCCTGTGGAAAGAACCTATCCTTGCCAAATTGCAGATGTCTCCCCAGCTGCAGAGATAACTTCTCCATGGTCCTCGTGGTGCCCAGGGCAGGGCTGTGCTAGGGAGGGATAAGGGGAAAATCACACTCCAGATCATTCCCAGCATTGGCCTCATGGGATTCTCCATTGATTCCTTAAAACATTTCAGTACTTGGCCTCCAAACCAGGCCAGGCTCCAGCAACAGAGCTGGAGGAGGGTGTAGGGATGACCATCTCCAGTGCTTGTCCCCGTTAGCGGTCTGCAAGGATAGGCTGGCTGGTGCTGTAGGAAGGGTCAGGGTGTAGAGGGTCGTGATGGATGTGGGGGTTCCTCTTCCTGTAGCAAGATCAGTTTGGCCTCCTGCTGCCAGACGTTTCTGAGCAGGGTCACCCCAGCTCAGCAGCCAGCTGTGGGAGCTGGTTCACTACAGCTGAGCTCAGGGTTGTCCATGCACGCTCACTTTAGGTGCCCCTGTCACAAAGGAGAGGTGAGACTGGTGGGAACAGGACAGCTGGTCAGCTCTCAGCCAGGCCACACAAAAGCCACAGGTGACATTCCTAAAGGTTTTCACATAACTCTGAGGTTCCTTTGTCCTGCACGTGGTGTGCATGCTGCCAGCTGGGGCTCCTTTCACACATCTGCAGCACCTTGGAGAAAAGCTGACCTGATGTCCCACTGGAGGCACATTGCCACTGCAGGCTGGCTCTGTCCCACGTTGTCCCACGCTTCTTGGCACTTGTTTTTGTGGTATATGATCCATTTCCATGTACTGAGCTTGCTCTGGGTGAGCCATGCAGGTTCTTAGGATAGGAAATGGACCTAAGGGCATTGGGTATTACTTCTGTCCTTTCGATCTCAAGGACACAGGGAACTGAAACCTGCACAGAACAAAGAGGAGGGCAGTCTTTAGCTAAGGAAGGGCCATAGAAGAAGAGGAGGTATGCCTTGCTTATCAGGGCAGGCTGGAAGCATCCTTGCAAGCCCCTATAAAGCAACACACAGTCTGAAGACATCCCACACGTGCCAGGCCAGGCTGTGCTGGGTTGAGCCTGAGGGAACAGGAAGCCTCCATGAGTTTCCAGCTGGATGCCCAAGCAAGCATGCTGTGCTCCTGCCCAGGCTGGCCATTCCATCCCACCCAACACTCACTGCTCACCCTCTGTGCTCAGCTCCCCCAAGATCTGCATGGAAGTTTAACAAGTTCCTGGTAGGAGCACACTGGGAGTTTGGTTACTGGGTGAAGCCAGAAGGACAGGGGGAGAGGAAGTGTCTCTGAAACAATTCAGCCTCTTTTGAGATACCTGTGGACAACAGTCTTGCTGATGTAGCTGTTGAAGTAGCTGATTCTTACAGTTTATTCTCCCTTTGTGCCTGCTTCCCTGTAGACTATGAGAGGACTCCTTGTGCAGATGTGGCTGTACTCCAGCAAACCTGCTCCGGGATAAAAAGCAAATTAAATCACCAGCCCTTTTCTGGTCTTTCTTCCCCACCTTTGCCCGTGTCTCACATTCACGTGGTGAAGTGGCCTCTGGTATAACATTTCCATGAGGTTGCTGTAAGGCTGGGCTGGAAACTCCTCTCCTCCATCGCTCACAAAGCTTGTTGGGGGACTGAGAATATACCCCCAGAGACAGTATTCAGCCACTCTCAGCCTGGAGCTGTAAGGCAGCTGCCAGCTCCCTGCTGCCCCTGCTGTGCTCCCAGGCCCTGAGTCATCCGGTTCCTCTTCCACTCGTGGGGCAGGTGATGCACAGAACGGGTGCAGTTCTCCCAGAACCTTCTCAGTCACATTTTCCTTCTTGTGACTACCACTGAGGAGATAACCATTGACAGACCAAGTGGGCAAGAGCACAAGTGCAGAGTGTTCCCCTTCACATTTTAACCCTCCAGGGCTTGCATGCTAAACAAGACCAAGGCCTCAAGTTTGCAAAGAAGACTAAATGCTGCCATCGTGCTCCAGAGTTACCAAACCCAAAAGCCAAAAGCCCCAAAATACTAAAAAGCCCAGGCTTTAACTCCATCTTCCTGAGTGGTGTGTAAGGAGGAGACTGTTGCTAATGTCCAGGAAACCAGCTGCAGAGGACCTGGGGGCCTGGCCATGTATTTTGGGTGTCTGGGGGTCACTTGGGCCCACAGACCTAGCTGCTCCTCTCCTCTACAGCTCTGCCTGCTTTGTAGGCAGGGCTCCCTTTGGCAAGGGTATCTAGGGCCTTGGCCACATCTCAGAGATGCTTCTCACATACTCATGGCTGTGATTGTCCATGCAAGACTCCACTCCAACCCTTGGCTCATATCACACAACAGCCTTCATCCAAAACATTCTGCATTCTTTGCTGAGAGATCCTTCTGCTCCAAGCAGCATGGGAGTGAAATAAAGCTCTGGAGGGGTCTCTGGAATCCTACTGACAGCAAATAAAGCACAAACTTGTCATTGCTGTACCAGACTCACCTCCTTCAAATGAAAAACCCCAGAGAAGAGGGCCTAGGAATTGAACTTACCTCCAAAGTACTGAGTGAACAAAAGTCTAGATACAGGCTTTATGGCTCAGGGATGTCAGCAGAACCCCCAGGTGCATGCTGCCAGTATCAGAACCCCCCCATCCCACCCTACTCATCCCCCAGTTGTGCATTTGGTTGTTATCAGAGAACTCTAGCTCTTTATCAGGACTCACTTTACATTATTTGTTATCATTGCATGGCAAGTAATCAGACTTGTTATTACTTGTTGCTGCTCCCATCTTGCCAGATATGGGACTCCCACCCCCTCCCTGGGGAGATACAGTTCATTTCTAGGAAGTACTTTCCTGATGCTCCTAAACTTTCTCCTTTGTTAACATAATCCCCATCTCCTCACAGATGTTTGGAGACAACAATGCTTCCCCTAAATTAGTCACTTTTTGGCTAAACTGGTTAGCACTATGCTCAATCTATCTCCCCAGTCTGTCAACAGTTTCAGCATCCCCACTTCAGAGCACAGTATCTGGTGAGCTGTTCAGAGAGGGACTCTCACTCCTTTCCTCCAGAGGAAAACCACACCAACCTTTCCTGCAGCCATAACACAACACAGACCCCCTGCCTGACTCCCTTCCCACTGCTGTCCTTTGGGCTCCACCCCAGAGACCACTGGAAGATGCTGGAGAGTCGGTTCCACCTCTTTCTGTTTCCAAGAGGGCAGGACTATGCTTGCTGCCAGCCTGGTGCCCACAAGCACAAACAAAATAGCACGGTCCTTTTTCAGTGTCCGTGCTGGAACGGGAGGCTCCAGGACAGGAGGTTTTATGAAGGTCATAGGGAAGGGTTGTTATGTGCCTTGCTCCTTCCTCACACTGCCCACAGCATTGGTCTTTTTGTGAGAAGGAGGGTGAGAGCTCCATGCTGATCTCATCACCACAGATGGTGGAAGGAAGACCAGCCCATGCTCCTGAGCACTGGGGAAGGGGGAAAGAAAGACTCCATGCATTGCCAGTGAGCAACTGGCTAAAAAAGCAGCCCTGTCAAAGCAGCTTAACAGGCTCTGCTTTCCCTTGTTCTCGGTGTGACGCACCAGCCCCGTCAGGCTGCAGGTCTTGCTGCATGAAGCTCTAGGGGGAAATATTTCTCACACGTCCTCCACATTTTGGTTTGAGAAAAATCACGAAGAGAATTGCCCAGTTCGTGCAGGCTCTGGCTGACATCATTCTTCATGCTCCTCGTGCCACGCCGAGTATTGCTCACTGAACTCACATTAACTGGCTCCAGCTTCAAGCTTCTCCCTCCCGCCCTCACAAGGATCCTGTGACAGTGGGTGGATCACACTAAAAAAGCAGAGCTGAGAGCAACTGAGTAATCTCTCTATGGTCTTGCTCCCCATCTCCAGAAAAGAGAGCCACAAAGGAGAGCAGCAGGGGAGAGCTCCTGCAGAACTTAATCTCTTTTTCTTTTTGCACACTTTGTGGCCACACGGAAAGCACCATCCCCTGTTTATCTCTTCTGGAAGAGGATCCAGTAGAAGTGAAGGATGGTATGCAGAATTCAGTGTCCTCGCAGAGAGCCTGTGCATGAGAGCCACTGCTCTTGCACCCTCTGCCCTCAGCACTCTCTGAGAAGGAAGAAAAAGGCAGAGAGATGGCAGCAGCAAGAAGAAACAAGAGAAAGAGCAGACCGTTTTGATGCCTAGTGGTGAATGAAAGCCATTTACAAGCAGAGCAGTGGGGGTGGGAAGAGGGAGCATTAATTCCTCTCCTTTACAGATTTGGAAAGGACTTGTGAACATTTCCTTTCCTGCACTCTGCTGTTAACAGTTCAGCAGGGTGATATCATCGGGGCCTTTTCCAAACTCAGACTGTCTCAGACATTACAACACCAAATTCTGGCTGCTTATACATATCACCAGCTACACCCACTCCAGCCCCCTCCCTGCAACACCCCCAGAGAGATCAGTGAACCTCCTCCTGCAGGACTCACCAGAGCTCTGCTCAGCATCTCAGCTGTCACAAGCCCCCAAGAAATCATCCCAGGATACTGTACCTACACCCACTCAACTGCTCTTGAAAACAGCTCAGCTAAAAATAGACACTAATTGCTCCGAAGAGTCTAAGGCTGGGAGCTCCACTGTCATGAAAGCAAGCATCTGATGATACCAGGCACCAAGATGCTGATGGGTGGGTTTGGAAGTGGAGAGAAAAGAGGAGAAGAGTGGATGCCTCTGAAGAACATCCCTAAGCAGGTTATGGTCAAGGCACAGGTCTGCGCGCTCGCGCTGCAGAGCACGGAGCAGGGAAACCAACAGCCCCCAGTAGAAAACCTGCTCCTGGAGAAGCAGCCAGAGACTGGAGAGGTGCCCTCCGTAGTCCCCAGCAGTTCTGTGCTGGCGTTCTGTGTTCCTGCAGCAGGGGAGAGTTGCACCTCTCCTCTAGGCATGGTGGGGCTCACATCCAAGCTGCCTCTGCAGCAGGATTAAGAGGAAATGTCTCCACTGACATTACTGAAATTACTTCAAGTTAGGCCAAGGGAGAGCAGAATCAGGGTACATCAGTATTATGCTGGGAGATCTGCAGCCACAGAGCAGCCTCCCAGCACACCAGACAAAAACAGGGTGTCAGGAAAGAGGTTTTAGTTTCAATTTGTCCAAGAATCACACAAAAGAAGCAGTTATTTATAAAATGCCTGAGCTGGGTTCCTCAAAACAGCGTTTTGTTTAGTGAGCAATGGGCTAGCAACGCACTCAGGCCTTCTGTAGTGAGCAGAAATGCTGAAGGCAGAAGAAAAAATAAACAAAGCAAATGCCTGGGCTGTTCCACTGTCCAGCCCAGATGTCAAACTTGCTGTGAGCAATGCTGCTGGTCTGACCTGCTCCCCCACCTGCAGCATGTCCAGGAAGGTGTGAGGAGCCCCTGGAGATGCAGGCAGCATGTGCTCCAAGTGTGAGGTGGTCCCCCAGTGGGTCTGCAGGACGCCCTGGCAGCTCTCCTCTACAGATGTGCTCTGTCAGGATAAAATCTCCAGGGCTGTCAGCCTGCTCCCAGCAGCCTCGTCCACTCCCCCTTATGCTTCAAGATCACAGAACTGCAAGGCTTTCTTCTGTTTACTGTAAGGAGAGGTTGCTTGGATCCTTTTTGGATGGAAACTCTCTGCTGCTTTGCTCTCTAGCAACCTTGGTCAAGGTTCCCCAGAGGTTTTTCCAGCCCACCGGACAGTCCAGGGGCTCCAAAACAAGCCTGGTTTGGGTCAAATCCAGTATTTGATCCAATGGCTCTGCTACATTCCTGCTAGGATATTGCCCTCAGTATCACCACTCAGCCTGTTTAGCAAGCAGTCCATGGATGAGAAAGACCAGTACATGCCAGCAGTTACTGGGTTCAACACAGCAAACGAACCACAAAGGTCCAAAGTTGGCAGCCCTTAGTCAGGAAGAGATCTGCTCCTAAGGCTCTGCTCTGCCATCACTCTGGCAGCTTTCTGCTGCTATTGTTTCCCTGCTCTGTCTCTCGAGATTTATTTGGGTTCTGACAGGGACACTGCAAGGACCTTTCTTTCTCCCTTCTAAAACACTTTTACTGTCTCTCCCACCCTCTGTGTAGATGAGAGAGCCCATTTCCTTGCAATGATTAATTCCTTTTTACCCTTACAACTCAGAAGAGATTTTCTGTCACTGCTGGTTCTGTGTCTCTCTGATTCAACATCCACCTGGCACCATATAAAATGGCTCCAAGCACTTCCCTTTGGGAATGTGGGTTAAAATGCAGCCTGAGTCCTCACAGCAGACACCCTGAGAAGGACATGGTGGGTCAGGGTGAAGGAAGGGACACGACACCAGCATACAGTGCTGGCCAAAGTATTTACTTCCCTGCTTTAACGGGTGTTGAGCACTGGGGATGGAGAGGGAAGAGAAACTTCTGTGTCTGAGAGCTGCACTATTTGCTCAATATTAAGCTCACACTGTTTAGCATCTGCAACAGAAGAAAGTGCTGTTATCCCACTGTAAGCTCAAGGAGTAAACATGGGGCACTCAGAAAGCCTAAAGAAAAGGCAGAATGGGATCCACGGGCAGATGCCATAACCAGGCAATTAGTGATTAGAAAGAAAACTCTGGTTTTTAGAGCGTGGCTGATCAGCCTGTGAACACAGTAGATTCCCCATCTCCACTTGATTCTGCACCAGGACTGGTTAACTTCCCAAAAGCACTGCTGGCAAGCACACATTATTGGGTGTGGGACAGGGGGAACGACAGGAGAAGAAGGGGCCAGTCTTATACCAGAGGTGAAGCTGGATGGTTGCCTGTCAAGCCTGGGGAGCCTGTGAATTACCAGAGCTCTCGTTTTGCCTGTGGCATTTCTGTAAACCTGCCCCAGTTTCTTGGTGCTGGTTCAGTGCTGGCACATGTCCTGGAAGCACACCTTCTCCGAGCTGTTCATTGTTCCAGGTCTGCTGGAGACTGAATGTGCTCCCCTGCCTCTGGCAAGGAAGTTTCAGCTTTCCTTGTACAACCTTGCAGGAGCAGGGGGCTTGACAACCAAAGGGGGCTGGCTGCACCCTCAAGCCACAGAGAAGAGGCCACGTGCTCCCAATTCACACACGAGGGTGGCTGCTCAAGGTGACCCCAGAGTCACAGAGCACACAGATGACCCAGCAAATCAGCCCAGCTGAGAAGGGCTGCAGTGTGGCACAGGGCAAAGAGGAATCTCCCAGGGTGTGCAGTTAATCACGAGGATCCACTGGCATCAGGACAGCAGGAAATCACCTTGCAAAGCAGAGCTACAGCCCTTCCAGAGCCATGTGGGAAGATACTCCAGAAGACAAAAAGCTATGGTTCCTGCTGGGGTATGAGGTTGTTTATGCCAAAACATCCCTGTAAGTCTGTGGGTCTGTGAACTTTCTGCCCAGGCAGTACCCAAGGAAAAGTTCACCCACCCTGTAGCACCCTCCTAGTCCCATATACAGCCTGTACAGACCAAACAGCAAGGACCTCCTGAGAAAAGAACCCGTGCCACCTTGGAAACTTGCCAAGGGCAGGTAGGTAGGCTGCACCTAAATCCCCCCAAAGTCCCTCAGGATGGAGACACCGTTTTCAAGCTTCAAACCTGGTTAAAGAGGAGCTCAGGATGCAGGCAACCGAGTTGGTTTCACACTCAGTGCCTGAAGCTACAGAGGTGTATCTAAATCCTGACTCATTTTGAGGCACAAGCCAGTCTGGATAAAGATCCTGGAAGAGAAGAAAACAGCTGGTGAGCTAATTTCCACAGGGGTGTCCTTTGCCTTTGTGTGGCTTTCCTGCTCTGCTTTAATCCTGGCTTCCCTTCACACCTCTCCCCAGCCCTGCTCTGGCTGGTCCCACAGGCCACGGCAGCTGCACTCTCCGCACCTCTGCCGCAGCACGGCACTGAATTGGACCTGGTTCTTCTGTCCACCTCTGGAGTGTCCCAAAACCTGCGGATATGGATCGATCTTGGGAACTTCTACTCTTCTTGCAATGGGGTTGAAGCTGTCCGGCACGTTCAGAAGGTGCCAGAATGGCCCCATGGTAAACAGCACGATTACACACAGGCTTTGTCACCTTAGGAAGCCAGCCAGAAACAGCTGAGAGGCCCGTACACTGCATCCCCAGGTATCTTGCTACAGCAGAACGTGGTGAGGAGGTGCCCTGTGTGTGCAGAGCACAGGCAGCTGCCTGCCAGCAGTGCTCTGCTGCCTCTCCAGCTTGCCTGCAGGTTTTAACTTCAGCGAGAAGCAGCGACCCCGGCTTTGTCTGGTTTTGTTGACGGCGGTGTCGATCCTCACCGGGATGATTCATGGGTTGATGCTGTTTTCTGTGCTCCCCTTCTGTCTCCAGCCAGAGCGCCCAATATCCTTGGCTCCCAGCCAGGGTGCAGGGTGAGTGTCTCTCCCTTGTTTATAGCAGGGCTGGGGGATGTTTAAACGAGGGTGGCAGTGGGAATCTTGGGAATTTCACGCTAGACATAACTTTAGCTACAGGCCTCCCTGCAGCCAACAAGCTCCACTCGGGGCAGAGTAGAGAAAATTCTTTATCTGAAGGCAAATCAATTGACCAGCTACCTCTGGAAATGAAGGCAGTCTCAGGGACCAAACTCATTGCAAAGCAAATTTAAAAACCGGAATCACTCATGGCCTGATCTCCGAAAGGCAGGAGTCCAAAGCACCAGGGAGAGCTGCGTGCAGCTGCATGCTTGGTTGACACATGCAGCTCCCATGATTGCCTGCACAAAGAAACACACTGATAGGAGAGAGACAGTCTGGCCCAGCCTCTGTGGCAAAAGCCCCTTGGAAAAGCAGGTCCATGCCAAGTCACGCAGAGGTGGCCGTGATGGTGTCAGAGCACAACCCCAGCTTTAAAATCAAAACTGCTCGGGTCACTCATGGAGTAAGGAAGTACTACAGATTAGTACTAAAGCTGGAAGAATTTGTTTAGATCCGTGCTGTGCTTCACCGTGAATGTTTATTTGCTTTCAGCACTTTGTTCAGCTTGGACAATGACACCAAGCTAATTAGTTTCACATTTGCCCATACTTTTAAGCACTTCTCCTTTTGCAGGATTGCATGGTTGCAGTACCAAGGTTGTGAGCACGACGAGCAAAGGCACGTTTGTTTCTTTGGGGAAAGTCTTCACTTGCTCTTTATTTTCAGTCAAGTGATTCCACTTGACTGTAAGACTATGGTGGAGGGCCAAAGCTGACCTGATGATGTTTCCTTCAAAAACAAAATTACAACTGAGGCCTAGCTTAGGAGACTGAAAACCTTGCAAGCAGAGAAGCTCTTGCAATCAGACAAAGAGGAACCAACTCCAACATGAAGGCCAGAGGTATACTTGATGCTTGGAAGGGCACCAAATGCCAAGGCCCAGCAAGACCACTCCTATCTAGCATTTGGAACCCTCATAGGACACTCTCAAACTCAAGAATTTGGGGAAAACCTGGACAAATACTGTACTGAAGTGCCTGAAGCTCCTTTTTGCAAGGGCAGTTCTGTCTGACAGTGTGGGTCAGCAGTGTTTCAGTGCTGGACTGCTTATTTTGGGGGATAGGACACCAAGCACAGGAGGCCCGGGTCCATCACAGGTACGTCACACGGCAGAACTTAAGACCAAACAAAACTCAGAAAGGCAGAAGCTGCTGGGCAGCAGCGCGCTCCAGTTCTGCTGCGTGCATTCTCTGCACTGCCTTCAACACCACCCCTGGCAGGAGCAGTGGCACAGCAGCTGGGTGCTGAACCTTGGGTCACTTCCCAGGGTCTGGGGTTCACCTTGTCAGGGATCTATCATTGCTAAGAACCCCTGGAGCAGAGCTGGGCTCCAGCTACCATGTGGCACCCTCAAAGTGCCAAGCAGACCAGGCTTAGCCCAGATAATTCCACAGACAATAATGTTTGCAGCTACCTGCTCCTCCCTGCACCCACACCAAGGGGATATACTCACCATAAAAGCCAATGTCACACTTCCCCTGCCCTCCTGCAATTCCTCTGTACCAATTCTATCTTCTTTCCTCTCTGCTTCATTCCCACATCCTGCCCCAGCTTCCACGTCCCATCTTCAGTAATTTCTACCAATGGATGGTCCCCATTACCCATCAATGCCAGCCTTTCAAAGAGTAAAAGCCCCGTACAGCTGCATCACAAACAGCCAGAGATCCCACATCGTGCACGTGCACAGAGACCCAGCAGTTGCTGCTGTCATCACAAGAGCTGATCCATGCTCTGCCAGCCACCTGCCCGCATATCAGCACGCTAAGGGCTACCCCTGCTCCTGCTTCACCGCCTGGCCGGGTACCTCATCAGCTCTAGGCACAGCACAGGGCTCAGCAGCAGGGTTGGGAGGAGTTACCGAGTGATGGCACAGTGCCAGGGTGGTGGGAAACATGGAGAGAGGAGTTCGGGTAAACCTCTAACAGCTGAGGAGAAGTTGGAAACAAAGTCTAAACCGAACATGGCAGTGCTGAGAACCTGCTCAAGCTCTAGAAAAAAAAGGGTCCCATTGACTTGTCTAAAATCCCCTAAATTTTCCTCCTCTGCTGAAAGCTAAAATAAAGAAGAAGAAGAAAGTGGGTTCCCTATAGCAGAGAGCAAGAGGCAAAAATCCCCCCCAGGACAAGCGCAGTATTTTCCACACCAGTGGCTGCCTTATCATGGAAAGACATCTGAGACACTTCATTAGTCACTGCCTGCAGCCTGCCCCTTCAAACATGTCCTCAGAGAAGCTGAGACCAAAAATACAATGGGAAAAGAGGAATCTCTGCATCTCCTCACCAACCTGGAAATAACTGGAGTGGTAGTTTACATGCTAGACAAGGAATTTTCTCTGTATATTTCCTAGGCCAAACTCTTGCTGTTTTCATTTGCAGGTAACTCCCCCAGAACAGGACCCAGGTCCACAAGGGCACCACTAAAAAAGCCCAGAAGTATTTTTTTGCAAAAGGCATCGTAACTAGTAAGTCCAAATCCTGCAAATATTTTAAAGGTGCCAGTTCTCACTGAAGCTTCTCTCGTGAGCTTGGACATGTGCTGGTAAAGAAGCTCCCATGCTGAAAGCCAGTCTGGATGTGAAAACTCAAAGACCTGCCAACTGTCCCCAGTAAAGGGGGCTGCAAGTCATCACTGGTGGGGTCAACAGAGACCACTGGGAGGAGCCAGAAGAATGAAGAAGGTACAAGGGATGGAAAAAGGTACTGCAGGGCCTAAAATACTAATTTGTAACTTAAACTCTTATTAAACTGCTAAGAACCAGTAAGGTACAGGACAGATATTTCCCATTCCAATCTGCCCTAGGACCTACTCTGCCCATGCAGCATCAGTCCGTGCAGGAGTTAAACTAAAACACCAAGTGCAGTACAGAAAATGGCTTAGGATCTTTTCTGAACTGTGACAACGGGCAAAATCACAGTGCCAGAGTCTCCCAAGCTCGCTGGCATTCTGTGGTTCTTATCTATCACATACTAATCTCTTCAAAATGAAGCAATAAACCCAAACTCCTCCCAGCTCTGGCAAAGACTGCATGTGAGAGTGCTGACCTAGGAAGGGGTCTCCGGAGCCAGACAGGACTATCAGAGCCGCCAGATGACTTAGCAAAAGCATGACCCTGGTTTCTACAGCAGTTTAGTCCATCTATCCTGGCAGTGCACTCATGCTCGGCTCCTGCTTGGCCATCGCTCCCCGTGACTGACACCGGGAGAGCTTCTGCAGAGAGAAGTCGGGAGGTCGAGCACAGTGCCGGGGCTGCCTCCCACCAGCCCCTGTGTTCTTCCCCACGTATGTTTGAGTGCAATGGCCGGGGGTCGGCCGCCTGT
>VWZY01004281.1:18296-28658 GCA_013399075.1 Chloroceryle aenea
GTATTAGTGGTGATTTCTGAGACCTAGTTAATACAACAACCTTAATGAATATAAAATACTACTGTTGGATGTTTGTTTGGGGGGCTTGCTTTTTGTTTTGCTTTTTTTCCCATTGTGGTTCTGTGTGAGGAAAAGTAGATCAGTCTTTGAGATTTTGGAGCGGGTTGTGGTTTTGTGCCATAGGTGCGGTTGTGCCGTCTGTTATGCTGACAGGTTAGGTGAATTTCAGATCCTGGCCTGTCTTCTGATTTTACTCNGGTTTTGAAACAGAAAGGCCAGTCTAGCTTTTGAAATACTGTATGATAGGTTTTGGATGACATTTGCAATAAAACATAGCTGAGGTGTTACCAGTTAATTATTGTAATTTTCATACGTGTGATAAGGAGCTCCAACAGCAGCCAGCTTAAGAGAGCCTGCAGTGCACAAAATTAACATAACGCACTGTGTTCCCTGAAAAGTTTAGCCTAGGTGAACGTGTTGCAATTATTACATTTTCTAAAAGAAGGTTCCAGCCTGATGGTGTTGGAGGGCTAAACTCATGCTATGCTATTGTTTCTTTCCTTTTTCATGTATTTCTTCTAGCTCTTTATCTGATTACCATCCGGCAAACAGCTGACGCTAAGAGGCTGCAGAGGGCTGAAGAGCTCCTGTCTGCTGTTTGCCTTCAGCTTGAAGCTATTTGAGTGGCTTCCTAACTCAGAGATAAAAAGAGAAGCCCATAGGCAAACCTGTGTTTTAATCCGGGCTGTAGAGAAACTTGCTCAGTTTTTGTGTTTTATTTCTATCTGAACTTTTTACTAGCCTTATTTTCAAGTCTTTGGTGATTTGGTTTTTTTAATAACACCTGGGTTTCTTGAGCTCTCAAGCCTTCTCATCTTTCTGTGTTTCTTTCCACCTGACCCTGTAAAATGATGGTAACTTTTCTTTTAATANCAGTTGATTTTGTTGAACTTATTCCTACTACACATCAGGGTAGATGAGGTCAGAATCAGTTCTGCTCAAAGAATTTATCTAAACTTGTCGCTTGCTGCTTTCAGGATCTCCTCATGTTTTAATAGTCTGGTGTTACTATGTAGATCTGAAACACAATCAAACCTAAGAAGTGTGGGTTTGGTGGTTTTGGTTTATTTTTGTTTGCTTGTTTGGTTTTTGGTGGTGGTGGTATTTTTTCTTTTTGTTTTATTGTCAAATTATTATAATGTGCTTGATTTAAGTTGTCACATACAGGTGACAAGCAGTGCAGGTCCAGCCCCTAGTCTGATCTGTTTCATGTGTTCTTGCTCTCCTTTTCTGCCAGAGGAAATTCCATCTCTTGCCTGCCTTCATGTGGTGCTGATAAAGCTCTTCCTGTACAGTAGAATTCCTGTTTTCCTTTAAGCAACAGCAGGGTATTGGGAATGATCAGGAAAGGGGAGGAGGACAGGAGGAGAATACACTTAACAAAGTAGCACTAAACTGTAACATTAAGTTTTCCTCACTTATCCTTTTAAATAGCAGATCCTCACTCCGGGAAAGCCAATACTCAGTAAACTGGGAAGCTTGCATGAATTATGTGACTAAAGTACAGTAGTTGAAGTCCCAGCCAAGTTTTGAAAACTTTGTACGGGTGTCTTTTGCCTTACAATTTGTTGTGGTTTATGCATAGTAATGGAGAAAGAATTACATAAAAATCACTATACATGTTCTTTTATATAATCACCTGGTGGTTATTCCTGACATTACTTGTAAGCGAACTGTTAGAGTGATACATCTAGAAAGTCTTTTGAAATGTGTCATATCAAGGTGCTGGTGGGGGGTGAGGAAGCATCTTTCCTGGTATATAGCATCTTTCAGAGAAAGCTTGCTTTTTTCCTCACAACTTTGCATTTGCTTAAAGTTTTTCCAGCATTGAAACAGACAAGAGAGAGGGAGTAGGGTGTGAGGACACGCTCCTCTCCCATGTATGCTATCCTCTACTTCTTGAAACAGTTTTCCTTTCCCCCTCCATGTTTAGTCAGTCTGGAAAAAAACAAAGTGTGGGGAGATAGGGTCAGGATAGTTGACATGCACACTAAGGTGAACCCCTGGTATTATAAANTTAAGAAACTTAAAATGTTGTATTTTGGTGGTGTTTATTTTTTTTTCTCCCCTGAAATATTCTTCTGCAGTAATATTCAAACAATCAAATCCAGACAACCCTTTGGAAAGTTTAAAAAAAGAACAAAATCTGTCCTTTATTTTACCAAGCAAACCTTTGTACCTCCCCTGCTTGTCTTTGCTGAAGAATTATTACACTGTGCAAACAGTATTGGTGTTTGGCACATTTCACAAATGCTAATGTGTATACTTTTCCTTCCCCTCCTCCCCTCTTCTCCCGGTTTTCTTTCTGTTCTTCATTTGCTATTGGAATGGGAACTGTGGAAAAAATTCCTTGGCACTCTGACACCAGAATCCTTCATCTTGGAGAGACCACGATGATGCAACCTCAACACACTCGGCAGGCACACCGGGGCCCTCCAGTGGGGGCCACGCTTCCCAGAGCGGAGACAACAGCAGTGAGCAAGGTAAAAGGTCAAACTTTTTCCCTCTGCAAAGTAGGCATGACTAAAATAACTCCAGTTTTTTTTATTATATCAGTACATCTGCCTTAGAGTAAACATGGAGTGGCAGACTTGCAGTATAATCAGCTGTAACTTAGGGAGACGGTATTTCCTTTTCCTAACCCACTTAGCTGCATTTTATTATTATTTCAAAGTGAAATATCTAATCTTCAAACAAGCTTTGTAATAACAATTGATTAGTTCTGCCAATTCCTTTACAAATTTGGTTATCTACAGTTTATTTTTGTGTGGTGTAAGTAAATATAATGACAGACATACTCTCCAGCTGTGATGCAGAGCTGGGTTATAGATGAAGAATTTAACCTGTAGTTTTAGCTGAGGAAGAGACTCCTACACGAAGTTATGAAGCTGATAAATTGTATGAAGTAGAAGCAAAACCTGAATTGGACAGAAAAATGTTTCTTGCAATGTTTGCTTGTACAGACTTGTTCAGGCTTCTAAAGTTCTGAATTCAGAACAGTAAATAGAGATGTACCTGAGCTGCAAAACTTCATCTGGACCTATATGGAGAAGGCTTCTCAAGGGTTCAGGAAGTTTGATTATTATTTCAGGGGATTCTGGTTTATTTCCTACTGCACTGCACCTTGTGTGTGGGTATATGCATCCATGCTGAGTGAGTGTCAAAGGCTGTCATTCTGATATGATAGTGTTATACACATGCTCATTGGAAGTATAACTGACTCCAGAAGGTATAAGAGTCAAGCCTCCAGTACTTAAAGTTGGTTAAAATGTTTTATTTCACTCTTGGATCTTGTCTCACAATTATTTATTTATTTTAATATCAAACTCTGATGTAGACTCCATTCTTGTTTTTCCTTGTAAACATGGTAAACTTCATCTAGTGAGTGCGACATTACCTTTATAAGGTCTTGCCCAAAATGGAGGGAGAATATTGTATCTGCAGCATTTTGTAACAGCATTTCCCTCACACGGGTGTTAAACATACCCAACAGACCAAACTGATGGGCCTGCCATCCAACTAACCATGCAGGATCCCAAAACTGGAGAGGAGATCAGTCTTCAGGGCCGCACTGCCATGACTAGCTCTGTGTTACACCTTGATATTTGCCACACTTAGGCACCAGAGCAGATATGTGCTTTCACATCTCTCACGTGGCCTGTTACTCGGGGCAGAGGGATATCCCCTCGTCTGTCTCACAATCTGCTGTTGTACCTGTTGCAGTTCTAGGAACTTCCAAAGTTTGTTTCTGTTAGAGTGGTTTCGGTTTGTCTCCTATTTGTATGAATTGTTTATACATTTGTAATCTTATTGCTGATAGAAAGCAGCCATGGCACAGGGTGTGATCCAACTACAATATGAGTCATGCGGGAGCTTAGGTTTTTTTTTTCCTATGTGGTTGGATTGGAGCTGTACAAGGCCCAGCATGAACTATTACAGCTTCAGCAGCTAATGAAAAGGAGAGCTTGACTGTAAAGCAGCAAATTGGTGTTATGCCTATTAGCTGGCCATAGACTTTACTGTTGATCATGTTTACACTGTGTATTGTGGCTAAGATAGTTGGTGTAGCAGATGACCACTTGCATGCTTACAAATGATTCCTCTGAGTCATTTGCCACAGTGTGTTCATTCCACCCCTAGGTAAGACATTTACCCCCGTATCTCTACGCTGTCCCAGCAAACCCTCAGAAATTAGAAGAGTTTCATGGAGCCATGGTTGATGCAGAGACCCCCATCCCCCCCCCTTTGGATCGGCATCCAGGGATCTTGCATTTCACTAATCTCCAGCCCCTTGTCATGTAACTCCGGGTGCTCAAGAAATATTGCTAAGCATAAGAAAAAGTTGATAACTACCCCAGTTTCCTGTTGGAGACTGAGGTTCTGCTAATATAATTATGATTTAAACAAGCCTGTTACACTCCTTTCGGCAGAAAGGGAACAAGTGCTGAAGGGCCAAATCAGTCACTAGTGCTGCCCAGTCTAGCAGGGTAAAACACAGCCAGTATGCTTCCCTTTGTGCTCAGCTGGGCCTTTTAAAGGGAAGCAGTCGTCCAGTGGCAAATCAGCATTCCACTCAGCTGCTGGCAGCTGAAAGATGTATGATCCTACAGCACCAGCAAAATTCCCATTGGAGACAGCTTTGGACTGCTCTCCCCCTCTCAACCCTGGGAAAGACTAAAGAGAGGGAGGCCTGTATTGAATTTTCCTTACACTTCCTTGAGGGGGGCAGGGTTTACTTTATAACTTGTGGGTTGGCAGGGAGTCAGTCCCAGGCAATGCCTGGGTAGATGCCCTCTTGAGCTATTCTGGTGTAGTTACTTATTTGGGTCAACCTGGTTTCCCTGCAGTTTTGTTGAGATGTTCCACAGACAGTGCTTCAAGTATTCCAATTGCCCCAAAGGATTTCTTGGGAATGGGAGCTCATTAGTGAGTCTTGGGTTACATTAACAACTTATGGTCTCCTCCACTGATGCCTGGTGGCAGCAGAGGCTGATTCATACTAGAGTCAGTCTCTTATGGTTTTTGGGAGCACTCTTTCCGGGGGGCTCTGGTTTTGCCTAAAGTTTATGATGTGCATCTTGTGAATATTTTTGTGTGTGTGTGTGTGTGGTGGATCAGTGAGAGATGGAAAGGAGTTGGGTGAGTGAGAACATTATTTTTTCAGGCTTTCCCTGCATGAAGTAGATCTATTTATTGCATAGAAGATTCCATCGATAATTTTTTAAGTTAGAACCAAACAAAAAAGGTGTAGGCATTTTGTCTGTTTATGAAGGACAGCCTCTCCATGACGGTGCATGACTGCCCTTTGGCATCAAAAGGGTTAATCTAGTCGGGGTTTGGCATTATTAGAAACATGTTGGCATTGCAAGAGTTAAGCAAAGGGCCTTCGGGCAGTAAATGTTGAAAGATTATCCTAATTTTATTAGTGGTGAGTGTCTATGTTGATCTTAACATGTCACCTCACTTGTTCAACAGAAAACTAAGCTATACAACATATTGATCAAGTACTAGTGACGTGTAATCTACCAAACATTTATTGACTTTAACCCAGTTTGGATACACAAATGCAGATCAATGCTGTGTAATACTATTTTAGAGATTAGTAATTATGTAGTAGGTCTGATCAACTTTCTGCCTGCCCTGGAAAGAGAAAGAGTTAAATATATCCAATAATAAAAATAAAGCATTCTGAATATCTTACAAAGGAGAAAAAGAAGCTGATTTAATGGTCTAATGAGGCCATCTTCCAGAGACTTGTTTTGTGTAGGGCTTGCTTTGACCTTTCGCTTTGCTCAGGAGCCCAACGCTTCATTTTTCACATTCTTGCAATTACGTTAACGCTTCAAGCATTTCTGACTCCAAGTCAGCTAGCAACACCAGGCATAACTCAACACTGTGAGTTTTTCTCCTCTCTGTAGATTCATTAACAGGTCACCGAGGTCCCAACTGAAATTTAAAACTGACTGGTTCTGTTGGGTTAGCTGAGTTATAGCAAGGGAGATGGCAGGAAAGGGGCTGAGAGAGGGGTAGGGAGAGAAAAGACCCTGGGGTTTTTGCCAGGGAATATATGTGTAAAAACCCTAAGTGGAAGATTAAAAGGTACGTGTAGCTTTATCATCCACCCTTTTCTTTGGAGGGGGAAAACAACCCATCTGAAAGTCTTCTGGGGTATTGTGTTTTCCTTATTCTTTGAGAAACCAAGTGAAAATGACCACTGCCTTTACATACAAGGATAAATGACTTTTAGAATTCAGCATCAGTTTGTAGAACAGTGATGGATATGACTCTCCCAGACTTTAATTCCTATATAATGTCTTTATGGGATATTTCAAATAATTAGTATGGCAGATTATGCATGAAAAGTGGGAAATAAATCTTTTTAAGTTCTAAAAACATGTGGTCTACAGGAAAGCACCAGGGAATAGTTTCAGTTTCATATTTTATGATACCACTATTGTATACCTGATTTGTGATGTTCTTTGTTCAGTTACTCAAAGGGCCTGATCCAGACAAGTAAGATGCAGGCTATGTTTCTTCAGGACCTTTCAGGAAGTACAGCCTGTTTTTAGGATTAAGTCTGAGATGATAAACTTTACCATTAGGTGAGAAGCCAGAGACTAGAAACTTCTAGGTTATACAGCAGTAAAAATATAAATGGGCATCACATCTACTTTTCTTTGCCCATGTGAACAGTTCATTGCTCTGTGTGTATTTGTTCTGTCGTTTGGGTGTTGTGGTTTTTGTTTGGTTGGTTTTTTTTTGGGGTGTGTGTGTATTTGTTTGGTGGTGTCTCTTTTATGAAACTACTTGTGCTGAATGTAGGAATATCCATTTGTAAGTAACATCTGAAGCTACTCTCTAGAGCAACATCTTAAAGTAGTTTTGAAACACTCTGTGATAGCTTGATGTTTGTCTCACAAATTTGTTCACAATTGCTTTCTGTGGAAAAGACTGATCATCTAGACGAGGACAAAGTCAATTTAAGATTTTAGCTGAAATTATATGTTCATTCCTCGTTATTTTTCTGGATTGATGTATGGTGGGAAAATTAGGTAGTACATTTCTTATTGTTTGTATATCATCTTGTAATAATGATGGTAGACAAATCAAATTTGTTTACAAAATGATCTGATAATGCCCAAAGGCCTGTCCTAGGACCGAAACTGCAACTACATAAAGCTTTGAACTAGACTTCAGTAGTCAGAAAAAGGAGAAAGACACGTTGTTAATAACAATAAAAAGTAACAAATCAATGCAAAATCTTTGGAAGTTTTATATCCAAAAGCTAATGCTACAACTTCTTTTTCCTAATTCTGCATGTATAGGTAAGCCTGCTGAGGCTAGTATGCATATTCATCATAGGGATTCAGAACATATTTTTATTCCTTTGTATTTTTACCTATAAAGCTATAGGGTATGGTTTTATTGGAAGAGAGCTGTCTTTTGTAAGAAAGGAAATGCCTAATAGAAAGGCTCAAACACCCAGACTGTGAAAAATCAAACTTGCTAATAAATAATGCTTCACTGGAGATGCATTATTTCAGAAGGCACAGCTCTCATAAAGGTGAACTGTATGAAGTATGAAAAACTCTTACAGAACAATGACTTTTTTCAGCTGAGGAAGATACAGGAAGAGAGTAGCCCTTATTAATTCATCTTTTCCTTTCAAGTTTGAGGGGCCCGTCCTTGTGTTGATATGTATGAGTAATTCCCATTAATGGTGATGGGAGTTACGCATGTGCACTGACAGAAGAATAGACCCCTTAGTGTTCAAAGCACATGAAATTTACATTTTTTCCATTGCTGTAATTGAGATGTTGACAAATTGGAGAATATTGATGAGCCTTTGTTTTAAGTATTTCTTGCCAAGTTTGCTTTATTTTTTCATGGTTTGAACAATGGTGTGGGTTCAGCAGCAATGAATAATAAGGCTAGAGTAAAGATAACTTTGTATTTCAATATTTTGATGTGCCAATATGAAATAAATTGTCTTAGGCAAATGGAATATGCTGTTTTAATCATTAGCTATGCATGAAAGAAAAATTGATGTTGACATCTTTGCTGTAAAATCGTTGTAATGGGGCCTTCCTTACAATTCATTTTTGTAAAATTCATTTTGTACATTTTGCAGCAATTGAACAATCCCTGCACTGTGAATAGGCAGAATTCCCAGAAATACTGAGACAGTTGGCCCAGTAACTGCTGAGCTCACACTGCACACCACATACACATTAACCATAATGATGCCAGAACCAGCTTAGCTAAATATAGTCACACTTTAGTATCCTCCCATCCTTTCTTTTCTTTCTGTCTATTGTGTGGAAAAAAATACATCTCTTTTTTTTTTTAATTTTTGTTTGATTGCTGGAGTCGGTCAACATTTATGTGTCTACTCACTATTCAATAAGTAGCATTAAAATTTCATAGTGAATTATTGCTTCACTATACAGTTCCCTAACAATCAGGCTGGTGGCAACTGCAGAATCCTCACCTTTTATTAAATTAAAGCTTAGAAAGGTGTCTATGCGATTTAAAATATTATACTTGTATTTAAAATTCTCACTCAACTCTTAGCTTTTAATCTATGTAGGTTTTTATATTTAGATATAGATAAATCTATATATGCATTAGAAAACATTTACTTTCATATTTTAAGCATGTTGTGCTGGAGTTTCAAATGCAGCCTAGGAAAACTCTGTCAATGGAATGTTTTCATAGTGGCAGTAATCTCTTTAAAATAACCCTAAATACAATATGACAGATGCCATCTGGAATAATCTTTTTCTACTTGCTTTCAACTTTTATTTTTTCCTACAGCTAAGTTCATCTAAAACTGGTCACTTACTGTTCATGGTAAACATGGGGAACTCTTTCCTCTCTTTCGTACATGAACGTTCAGAGTAAATACCTGAACAATTTTATTTAATAGACTGTTACTGTTGAGAGGTTTGCCTCTGACTTCATGATTGTGTGTTTTTAAATATATGTGCGTGTGTGTATGTATATATATTTATATATTTGTATTTCAAAATGAAAAAGGTAGGATTCCCTTTAGGCCATTCTTTCCACCTCAGATCCTGCCCAGCCTAACTCAATTTGCTTCCAAATATTAGATAACACCCCATTTGCTAAATTTTAATTGCATGTTTGTTACAATATTAATAGTTTCATAATGCAACATGTTCAAATGTACAGTAGCAAGTGCTTAAATGTCTTCCTGTTTTGTTACAGATTGACTAATTTCTTCCTATATATGCCAATTTATTTGAAAGATCTACTGTTGGAATCTCTGGATTTTTTTTTTTTTTTAACTTGGTCGTGTAAAGGGATGTCTCCTGATGCCTGTTAGAGTTTAATTTAGAGTAGTAATTAAACTTGAATACTGCCTCATAAACAAAAGATAAACAATAAACCAGCCACATTCCCTGCTGTTTCATAGCTTTCTTTCCCAGATGTTTTAGCCTGATAATTTTTACATAGTGAACTACCTAGCTTGGAGTGCTATGGACAGAGGTCAAAGCCTGTTTTTGTGTAATGGGTTATAAAACCCCCTTTTTTTGTTAATGAAATACTAGAGAATTTTCTTTTGAGTAGCTGATAAAATTGTCAGATACTGAAGGACACTCATTAATTGACTTTTTAATTTGCTCTCTCTTTTTTAGTAAGACAGCACTAATTTAAAAAAAAAGAGGAAAAAACCCCAAACTTTCTTTTAACTGGATTGCCAAGGAATGTCACGATTTCTTAATATTAGGGTATGCAGATGGTACATTAAAATCCTCTGTCATCCGTAAGGAGCTGCTCTCTCCCTGTTGAACCTAAACAACTAAGGAAATGGTTGCAGTGGAAGGCTTTTAATTTTTTGCAACTGCTCCTTGGGCTGCTGGAGCGTGTGTCCCTCTCTGGACCTCTCCTCTGTCAGCCATGATCTTTCTAATTGCCAGGTACTAGTAGGCCGTTCAGCTGCAGAAGCCATGTTATTTTCACTGGGTGGGGTAATTACTGAAAGCTGAGAATAGCTGCACTAAAGACACAGGGATACTTTCATGATCCCATTAGCATAAGAGAGGGTAAATTATTCATGCCAAGTGAGGATTCTATGGGGAAAAGTATAGTTAATGCACATAGTTTTTAAATGTATCCCTTTCTGCTCTGAGACTAAATTCTTGTTGGATTCAGTTCTCAGACATTTACGGGAAAGCTCTAGTGGCATGTTAGACGCAGTTCATCTCTCTCTGTTTGCAGCGTTCTCAATAGAGACCATCTGGCAAAGATCCAAAAGGTGATTAAACAAAATGATCA
>VWZY01004281.1:30394-41652 GCA_013399075.1 Chloroceryle aenea
TTAGGGGGGGGGAAAGATGAGCTGTGGTTTAACACCACAGTCAGGGATGAATATTCGGTGCTATTCAGAAGAGTACTCCCTTATCATAAACCAGCTGATAATCACACTGAATCTAACTCCCAATTAGCTCTTTTTTTTTTGCTCACAGAGACCAACACAGAGTGTCCTCCTTAATCCGTGATATGTTGCTGTTGAGTCAGACAGAACATTTGTATGCCTTATGTCATATTCAGAATTTAAGGATTAACGCTATATATTTACCAGAAAAGCCAGCTAATCAGCAAGGTAATTTTTCAAACCAATCACTTCAATGCCTCAGTTAAGGTAAAAATGCCAAGACTGTGAATAGGGGACATATGTATCTTATCTTTTTGGGGTTGCACCAAATGCCAAGTACTAGCATAAATTCAACAGAAACCAGACATTGTTGGAAAGTAATTAAAGAAATATTGAAATTAAACCTACCATATGAGTGAAATATTTGTAGGCCTGCTTTGTTGCATGCATAACAATTTACATGGAATTGAACAGTGTTTCTTTCTCTCTTACTTTTTTGAGTAGTACTTAGTTAAACACCACAGAGGAATCACCTCTGTGTATTCAGCCCTAGGAGTGGAGGGATCTTCATGCTGAGGATGTTTACAGTGCAAAATCAGTAAATTTACTTAGAGGAGAAATCTAGGGGAAAAAAAAAAAAAAACAAACCAAAACCCAAACCAAACGAGAGAGAATTTAAAGCCTCCAAACCTATGCCAAGAAAAATCAAATTCCACTTTTGAAAGCTTAAAAGATCCATTGAAGCTGTCAGGTCTCCTTAAAGTGCAAGGTGAAAGCTGTAGGTAAAAGGCACCGACATGTCCAGAGTGCTGGGGAGGGGAGACCAGGCTCCCCTGGCGTCAGTGCAGCATGGCAGATGAAAGGGACCCACATAGCCTTGGGGGGCTTAAGGCTATTACAGAGCAACTCATGCTCTGTTATCATGCTGATTTTCAATTGATTTTTGGCTGTACAGTACTTGTTGAAGGCCGTCTAGAGCATCAAACACTGCATTATGGCTCTACATATTGTAATATGTGGGCCTTTTGTCTTATTGTCTTGTCTTTGTCTGAGAAGAGGAGAGCCAGCCACTCTGTGACTGCTCCAGCTTCTGAGCAGTTTTACATCTAGGGAAGCAGAACAGGTGAAGGAAACTTGACAGTTATCTTTAGCTGGCTTTTAATGTGATTTGACTTTTGTTTGTAGTTCTGTATTTTCAAACCAACTTGGTTTTGAAGTACTGTAAAACACTGCTTTTAATTTATGAAATTACTTCTCATTTAAGTAACTGATCACGGGGTGCTAATAAACCCAGATCTGGTGTCTAAATATACTTCCTTCTTTCTCAAAGTTGTATGATTCCTTTATGTAAGGGCTCCTAGAAGGTTGTTGAAGTTGGATATGAGGTTGCAGGAAGCTTCATATAGGCTGAAGTGAGTAATTTTTCCTATTTTCTACCTCCTACTCTCTTCACTTAACCTACTGTGTCACTCAGGTAGGCTTTTCATTCATTAAAGAATCAAGGCATCTGCATGTAAGCCTTGATAAAATGAAGATTTTGAAAATTGGATAAGTGCCTATATATTTAGGATATCATCTTCAAATACATGTTTACCATTTTGACAAGTGGTTTCTACTGGCTTGTGTAAGTCTCTGTGCACGCAGTAGAAGATGTAAAAAATTATTCTTGTAAACATTTAAAAATAAAAATGCAAATGTGAAAACACATGTAGAAACCTAGACCTGCAACTTTCCGGTGTTACGGGAATTATAAGATAGTGGTACAGCCATATATAGGATCGTACTAGGAAAGAGGGGTGGCCACCTTATTAACTACCCTGCTATGCACAATACAAATAACAAGTATGGTCACTGGGAAGACATCTGTTACTTTGGTGGCCTGCCTATAGCAGGCCACGAGGTAAGGATATGGCTGTCTACCCAAGAGCAACAAACGGCAGAGCCAGATCCAGTAGGACGTGTGTAAGTTAATGCCCTCTCTGATGTGTTTTCTTCCCCACCTGTACAATAGGCCCAAGAGTACTTAAATGGTGCATGAATGTTATCAAATCGTCATCTGTTGTTAGTGGACTGCTCTGATATTCCAGGAATGCAGGCTTAAGTAGAAAATTCAGTTTCATTCTTCTATTGGCCTCCCTGAATTTCATAGAAGCAGCACTAGTTATACTGCATTTGTGAACTGCACTGCTTATCTTAACGCTTCCTCATTTTTCAACAAAGGTGATAAAAAGTGAATGAAAATCTTTAACTTTGTATTGTTTTTAATTAATAGGACTTATAAATTGAGCAATAAAGGATGACATGGGTCACATCACCAGTTCTTTAGTGATATATGCATAAAGATAAGAACTCTAAAGTGATTTTTCCAATGTTTAAAACATTGTTGTGTCACTATCTATGTGTATTCTTTATTTAGTGTTTGATTTTGTGTTTTTTTTGCTCTCTCTCTCCTTCTGAACAAGCATAGTAAACATAGAATAAGAAAAACCTGATTCTGTGTTCATATTTAGGTCTTGGGATCCAAGGGTAATGTTGTCTTAAAACAAGATTATGCAATGCATTGTCTCTTTTTTTTTTTTNTTTTTTTTTTTTTCTTTCCCCCTTCCCCTAGGATTACCTTAGTATTCTAGACCTGTAGAACATGCTGTGATGTTTAGTGACCTTGAACATTAGTAGTTCTGTCTCTTAAACATGGGCATTGATTTTTCTCATTCTGGCATGAGAAGATATAGCTTACCCCCTTCTCTGTTGCCTAAGAGTTTTCAGCATGTACACACACAGTGGTGGCTAAGAAAGGAGGCTTAGGGCATCAGGACTGGCATCATCATCATTAATAGTCTGCTTCATATTTAGAGGTTTTTTATCAGCTACAAAATACAGCATATCCATTTTGAGATGGGGAAGAATTTATAACTTCTTGTGTAACTATTTTACTGTGTATATTACTGCTTTTAGTATTAATAAGCACACCAATCTAGATTAAATAACTTGGCTTTCTACAGAGTTTGACACCAACTGGGTGTCCTGATCATTGTTACAGTACCTGTGAGAGATTTGTCTTTTGTGAGTCAGTGGTGGACTGTCCAGAGACAGTGTGAAGGAAGGTGGTTGAAGTTGGTTACAAAGAGTTCTTCCTCAGAGGAGAGAAGACACTATCCACATAAGATCTTATTCCTTCTCGTGTGGAATCAGTAGCAACAACAGGGGCACTGATGCTTTCAGATATGCAGAGTTTCGGTCAAACACATCCAAATAAATGAAGGAAAAGCATGTTTCTCTTATCTTAAAAAACAAACATACACACGGGGAGGGAAAAAAAAAAAAGAAACCACAAAAAAAACAACCCACCCAAAAGCAAACAAAACAAAAACAATGCCTGCTCTTTTTTGACAATTCTCATGGCAGCTACTGTCAGGAAGAGATGTAGAATCTATGAAAAGACAGCCATAAAGGTCTAATATTTCCTAATATTTCTGGAAAAACAGACAAAAGCAACCAAAAAATCACCATGCCTTACATTTTAGAGGACAAATAATAATAAACTCCATCTTTTTGTTTGCACAAGAAAGTGGTCTTCTTTTTTTTTTTTTTTCTTTTTTAATCACCTTTTTCCTCTGGTGGTTTTTAAATGAGTGAGCTTCAGAGAAAAATAAATTTGTTCCTTCAGTTCTTGAAATACTAACACTTTTTCAGTACTGTTGGCAAGAATAAACTAATGTAGCAAAATGAAAATTAACTTCAAGGAATTTGACTGCTGCCATTTGATTTTTCTCGATGTAGTAATTAACCTTGTGAGCAGGTATGTGTGGAGTTGGAAGAAGTAAATGGTTCTTAATTTTCTACTGTTACATACGGGTGGCTCATAAGTGACAGCCCCAAAGCTTGGCTGTGTTTGGGTTATTTCTGAAGCTGTCTTTACCCCAACATAAGGAGTGAACACAGGGAAATCGTCTGGTGGCAGAGTTGGCACGATGGTTCTGGTTTTCCTATTCCTACCTACAGCCAGGGCAGTGAGCACAGCAAAGAGCAAGACAAAGTGGTTTTCCTGTGCTCCACTGACTTCCCAGCTGCTCAGAGTCTGAAGTCCATTGCTAACTCCAGATGCTCAAACTTGCACCAAGTGCTGTCCTAAACTGCCAGCTGCATAACTTGTGGAAAGAGCTCAGATTATTTTATGGATGGTTACCTTTGTGCACCCTTGGCACCATACATTCCTCATGCACAGGCTAAGATTGGGGGGTTCTACTTGTGTAAACAGAACATTTGCTGTAACTGACAAGGATTGGTGGAGCAGCCATGAAAGTGAGAGAGGGGAATTCAGCAAATTCGCTAAGATGAGATTTATACCATGAAATTTTTTGACAACCCTGGCATTTAATTCTTAAATAAGTAAAGAGTGCTCTTTTCCTTATAATCTTGCATTATGCCCACCAGCTTATTGTGGCTACACTTGTTTAAGCAATTACATGTGTTTAAACTTTCCTTGGGCCTCTCTACATGCAGCTGTAAGTTGGTCATACCTAGATTTAAGGCAGCCAGCCCCCATTTGCAGAGAGTCCAGCAGAAGTGAATATGACAAATACATGCATGTAATTTTATTGAAGGTCTTGGTGCTAAGGTTTTAAATATTTTACGAGCGTAAAATTTGGAAATTTGCATTAACTCCCTGTCTAATTTTACACTCCTGCCTAAAAAGGATGGAACATCGCTTAAATAGCACAAATCAGAATTTTTCAGCTTGAAGCTTCCTTTCTAATTCCTCCCACCTCAGATTTACCATTACTGACGGTTCTCTATTTCGTGAGACTCCTGACCCTGTACATCTGTTAAAGGGGATAGTTCAGGATGAACACAGCCTCCTACTCAGTGGGACCACAGTTCTCTTAGCTCCTACTAGATGCTTGAACAAGCAGAGGGCTTAAGTGAAATCCTTTTGCTGAGCCAAAATCTGTTCTTATTTAGGGACTAATCCAAAGCCTGTTAAATCAACAGAAAGATTTTGGTTGACTTCAGTGAGCTTTGGATCAGGCCTTTCCTTGCTAATACATCTGAAATCAATGGAGATGCATTGGGCTTCTGCCAGTAAAAAAAAAGGGAGAGGGACTGTCCTTCTGCTTTATTTGTACAGTACCTAGCACACTGAGGTCCTGGTGTTCAAACAGTGCTCCCAAGTGCTTCATTGAGACGACAGTAATTTTGATTTGATTACATTAGTTGGTGTTCATGGACTTCCATTCAGCTGGGTACATAATTCAGTTGTTTAAAACAACCATGTATTCTGTGCATCCACCTCATGCTCAAGCATTATTTTGGTCTTCTATCATTTTATATCAAGAAACTTCTCATGAAAAATAAAGGGACAGTGATAGTTTTTATATGAGGACTCTTTTTTTCTCCTATGTCTGTGCCATCAGATTGTAAAGAAAACTGTTGCAAATGAAAAATGCTTGGACCATAGAATATGTAAAACCCAATGAGTGTAACTTTTACTGCCAGTTCACTGCCTTGAGAAAATTATTAAAGCCCTATGTCTTCCCTACAGTCAAAAGGCTGTTACCTTGCTATTATTTCTTCATTGCTGCCTTTTTTTTTTCTTCCCCCTCCTCAGTGTTAAACTGAAGTCCAAATTATTATTTGACACTTGGTAAAGATTTTAATGTAATAATTAGCATTGTGGAGATGGCAAATATTTTTAGGAAAGAAATGGCTATGGAATAAAATATCCTAAGTGTACATCAGTATATACTTTCCATTTTCAGAAGTGCCTACAACAACAAAGTGGGACTTTAATCTGACAAAGATGCTTATACAGTTTTTAACTCTATATAGTGCAACTCCTCTTTTTGAAATAGAGGCTTACAGTAGGTAAGCGATGAAATACCAGGTACACATAAGCAGATACTTCATACAACTATGAATAACCCATCTGAAAGTCATTCTATGAAGCTGTTCTCTGATAGCATTTCAGCAATGTAATACATAAGAATACTCCGAGTCCCTTCTCAAAAACTACTAAAAGGACACTTTCTAATTATTTTTTTTCAATTGTCACTTTCACTCTAGTCCTAACTACAGCTATTTTCCTTGAAAAGAAAGCCGATAAATTTTGGTGGCTTGTTTGTTTGAACTTACTAGGCTTTTGATTGGATTTCATGTGCTTCCGAGTCCACGCACTTAAGATTAATTTTGTGTATTCAGATACTTAATATATTTTGTGCAAAACATCTGTCACCATGTGGAACTATATTTGAGTAACAAAATACCCGGTTCATAAAATTATTTTGTGTGTGTGGTAAATTTAGACATATCTTTTTCGTTGAGAAGCATTGGACTTAATTAATGCCTTGTTCTAATCCTTATTTTCTTCAACAGTGCTTTATCAATTTTGGGTAAATTGGTAGATTCCCTAAGTTTAAAGTATTATGAAATTAAATTTTGATTTAGAGGTTACCTAAATGCTTAATGCTTACAGATGTCTTTTATTTTAGTGGAACAGGGATAGACTGATATGTGCTAGCATCAAAACTGTCTTGCAGTTTAGGGGTTTATGCCCTCCTCAGGTGTAGTGATTTGAGAAAGATGACTGCAGTACTCATACTTCAGTCCAAGGGAGAATAATAATACAGTTTTTTCAGTGAAAAAAGACATAACAAAGACTATTTTACTAGTTTTGAATGTTTCTTAGATTTTAATTACTTATAGATTTTACTGTTTGTTGGGCTGTTGTGGGGCTGGGTTGGGTTTTTTTCAGTTTTAGGGGACCATATCTAAATTTCCCTAAAGTTCACAAACTTACTTTAGTGACTTGAGCTAGACATAGTTGATAGCGAACCACTGTGTACATGACACTTTTCTTCTTTCTGTGTTTATATATTTTTTTCTGTCTCAGAATAACAAAATTCATCCTACCTTATCCATTTCCAGAAAATCTTCTGTAATGCATATTTGCAATGATAGATGAAACGCTTTTGTTTACCTGTTAACTGGTTATCCTAATTATTTCCCTGAGATGGATCTTATTAGCAGTTAATTTTCCCAGCTTTGAGCATTGTTTGGCATAAAGTTCTGCCTATGAGCAAGGTTTTATGAAAGAAGGGGTTTATCGATTTTTTTGTTTGTTTTTAAATGATCTTTCATTCTGTTAATCTATAGCTCAGGCTCAGCTACAGATTTTCCCCCTTTTTTTTAATTGTTTTGTCTTCTCTTCTGAATCTGAATTTGGGCAGGAATATGTTTCATATAGTCAGGCCTTGCTAATCTCGTAATTCATCAGTGACATTCAGGGTTTGGTTTCAAACCCCTCTCTGCTTTCTTGTAAGCTAATCCTACAGTCCTAGGACCACCAAAGAGAATGTCATTTTATCTAGAAGTCCACACTGTCAGAATTCATGCTTACTGTATGCCAATTAACCCTCCTTTAAGCTCTTCCAAATGGCTATCAATCTGGTTTGTTTAAAAGAAATAAGCTGTCCTTTTATTTTAGAACTAGTAAGGAATTTTACATCTTTCTAAAGCAATTTTCTGCATTCTTACCAACTTCATTGATGTGAATGTAAAGTACACAATAGGTCAAATTCTGACTTCAGTGGGAGTTGATGGGAGAACAGTCTGTATATTTGAAAGAAGAATTGATTCTATCTTGGTGTGCCTGTGCAGGAAAAAAAAAAATACAATAAACCAAGAAACTTATCTCTGTATGATTTGTCTTCATACAATCAGAGCACATAGATTTGAATTTGTTTCTCGTGTTATTTTCTATGACTGCCTCTCATGAGCTCAGCAGAGCTGCTTACGTTCTTAGCAGGGATATGTGTGCATATACATATTATTCTCCCGCCGTTTATTCACATATAAACATTTTATGTGCTTCCTTAGAGAAGTTCCTTGTAAGGTTCAGTTGTTCTTAAGAGACTGAGAACTTGTCTACTGCATAATTTGTAAACTATGCAAAGAGCACCTTCCAGCTGAGGCAAGCCCTAGAAAAATTCACTCGGACCTGCTTTGCTTGCCACTGTAGTACTCTTGCCTGTAAGGGTTCTAGTTCAATCTGTGGCCGTAATGGGCAGGATAATACCCATGCATGGCCAGATGTCCAATGGAAGATACATGCATTGCTCTTATGTTCCAGCCTTCCATAAAACAGCTGTTTGTTAGAGCATGGTTAATTTTATTTTAGAGCATTTGAGAGGGATATTGCTTCTGAACACAAAAAGAACATATAACATCCTTGGCTCTTATGCCTTCTCTATGTCCATTAGCTATTCTTGAGTTTTCTGTCTTATTTCATGGGAGCAGGGTGAAACTTCATGAAGGAAATAAGATTATGGTATCCAAAAGAGAAGGAAGAATGTCAGTTACATTGTGAGCAGGAATGTTGCCATTAATTTCAGATTTTTTAGATTTTTGTGCTTCACCTTAAAACTGAGTAAAAGCTGTATCTCACACTTTCAGAAGAAAGACTTCATTTATGCCAGGCTCCTTACACTTTAAATAACTGCCTCGGCAGCCTTGATCTACTCAAATATTACTTTTTTGCTACCTTTTTATAACAGTCCTTTAAACAACTTGTTGGGAACTTCTTACCTTATTTTTAGACTGTTCTAGGTAGAAAACATTGAATAAAAGAAAAAAAGTTTTTCAAAGCAGTTTAGGCATTCAACGTAGCATTAGAGTATTTCCTCCTGTAAATCATCTCTCATATATTACAAAGCAACTGTCAGTTGATTTCCTTCCTGTCTTGTACGTATTTGTGGTTATAACAATAGAAGTTCTAAGCTTAGCTCCCCCCTCTCCTTTATCATTTTCTTTCAGTTAATGACTTTGGGGGGTGTTCTTTCTCCTAGTTACATTAAGTATCCATGAAGGTATGTTTGGGGTTTTTTCTTAGCGGTGCATTTTTCAGGTGTGGGGTTTGGTTTTATTTTTTATTTAATAGCATAGCAGAGAATCGTAGGACATAACTGGGGAAGAGTAAACCTTTTAAAAGTAGATTTTGTAAAATGTAGGGCATGGACAAAGGTTTGTCAGACTTTGCTTGAATCAGCCCACATCTTTTATAAGAAACAGTTAGATCTGCAGACAGGCTATGGCTTTTGTCACGTCCAGGGGAATCCACTGAATCTTGGCCTTCATTTAGGATTCCCTCCTGATGAGCAAATTCCCATGACCGCTTTTGAAGCTTTAAAAGCTTTGGGTTTTTTTTTAAAAGGCCTCTGAGCATAGGCAATGTTTTCATAGGCATTTAGAAACAAAAAACTGAGCTTTTAAACCTTCAAATGTCGCTGCGGGGATTCACTTCACTTCTCAACAGACCAAGTCTGAGATAACACCTGCAAGAAATGTGTATCTGTGTGGATTTTGTGAAAATTGTGATGCACCATCTCAACTGACCCACAAATGTGACTGCAGTGTGTGTGTGCATGTAAATCTTACTGTTATGTTTTGCTGAGATTAATTTTTTAAGAGCAAACCATTAATTTGGTTTAGTGGAACAGCTGATGCGGGTAAGCCAATTTTGGTTTTAGATCGTTTTAATTTCTTCTCCCTGTACATCCTCTGATGCAAATATTAACAAATGGTCTTCAGAAGAACAGGCTGTGTGAAAGATCCTGGTTATGTTTAATTTCCTAAAGGTTTTTGCTTCAGTGTTACTTTTTTCTTCTACAGTTAACATCAATTGCACAATAAAAGGTAGTTTTATCTGTAACTAGATGGGTCATACCATATGTAAACTCAAATCTGTGATTACTAGATAAGAAATAATGTACAATAGAAATGAGCAGACAAATCATCAGCCTGGTGAAATAACAGCAATTCATTTGCACTCCTTTTCAACTCCATCTCTTTGCATCTTAAACACCTGAGGTGAAATTTTGTCATGTTTCAGGGGGAAGGGTAAGAGGATTTTCAGAATTAGGCACAGATATTGAATGAATATATTAACAGTGTTTTTTTCCTGTGCTGTTCTCAAAGCACCTGTTAAAACAAATAAGCACATATTTCAGATTGATGATACTAACTGGCAAATTTGGCACCAAATAACCTGCTGAAACTAAAATGTTGATGCAGAACATGTGCTTAACTTAACAGTCCATAACCCTGTTTTTAGAACACTGAAACACCTACCCTGAGGAAAGCTCATAAATGAAGGTCTTTAAAGTTCATAGATTAGACCAATGAAGCTGCAGCCTTTTCTAAAAGTGTGTGTCTTCATTGACTCCTATTAATTCTAGAGGGCCAGGTGTATGAAATACGAGACATGAAAGCACTGAAGAAGAGATTTTTATTTTTTTTTAAGCATGCTTTTTATAGGTTCATTTGCTACAGGAATGAGCAGAAAAGGGATATTTGGAGAGGCAAACAATCTGCATTTGGGAGGACTACATGTTGCAGGCAGATCTGGGAGAATCTTTCCTTGGTTTCTTAGGGCATGTAATTGAGCTTTTTACAACATATAATGCTTAATTCTTCTAGAAATTCCCAACACCCTTAAGATTCTATTGCTTGGGATTAGGTTGAGTAATTTTGCATATCTCTAATCACGTTTTCCCATGTGTAACATTCCAGCCATGTCTGTCTTACTGTTAAATATATAATTTATAAATAGATAACAATCCTGATAAGCTTGTTTGAATCCATTCTAGAATGAAACTACTTGTTTTGTATTGTGTATGATAGCTTCAAGCTACTGTAGAGTAACTGTCCTCAACAAAGAAGAAATCTCTGTTATACTATTTATCTGGAGGCACTGGAAATTAAAAATCTGAGCTACAGTAGCAACTATTATGTAGACCTATTATGTCTGAAGTGCACCTTGAGAAATAAACTTTCTGCATCAAGAAAATGAGAATTTGTAACAAATTTGTGAACACACATAATTTTCCTTTTTGCACTTCTCCACACAGACTGCATGTTGATTGTTACTTTTAAATGGAAGAAATTGGAATAGGCTATATTAATCTGGACAGAATTTTCTTCACTGAATTTTTCTGTCTATCTTCCATTTCACCAAAAGCGTGGGGTTTTTTGCTTCTAAACTATAGGCTTTACTGTTAGACATTTTGGGATATCTCTCTTTTTCAGGAATAAACAAGAAGCATTTTCTTGTACTGAATAGCCTGACAGAGAAGGAAAATAGAATACTTAGGCCATGAATTGGCAAATGGGAGTAAGAGTCTGTTTTTTCTCAGTATTCCTTACCT
>VWZY01004281.1:44777-74852 GCA_013399075.1 Chloroceryle aenea
AAACGCCTTACAAAGCCCCTAGCTATCCTCAGGGACCAATTAGTTGGGTTTTTTTTTTTGGTACAACTAGTAGTATTGTTAACTAATTCCACAGTAATAGATGGGGTGGTGCTGCTAAGGACATACAATCTGTGAACCACCAATGGCTAGGGCCCAGGCTTGCATTATTTACCAAACCTTTATCACATATGGGAAGAGCCATCATGGGTACCAGGAAGCAGCACAGGTTGAGGGCAAAAAGATGCCCTGCTCATCTCCTTGATTTAGCTTCTCTTGCCATTGTCAAGATGAATGCATTTTGTAAGAAATAAACGAGGTTGAAAAAGGGTCTCTCTAGTGCTCTGTAAATGAGTTAAAACACTGGTGCTCCTTATTTTGTAAAAATGGCCCCAGACCTGCACTCTGTGTGATAATTCTTTCCTGAGCTCTGACAGCCAGGGAGAAGTTATCTCCATCCAGACATGCAGAGCTAGTGCTTATATTAAGTGTCTTCACTGGAGAGAGACTGGAAGCAGGGGCAGGTCCTGGTCCCTCTGTGGGCACTTCACCCTGGGGAAGCTGGCTTGTGCTGTGTGTCATCCATGCCGACAGAAACACAGCGCGTGAGGCAGGTGAAGAGTGAGGTCCAGAGAGTGTTTTGTCATGGAGTTCACTGGAGGTGGAAAAGGAAAATGCCAAACCTTGGTTTTTCACTCAGTGTCTCAGAACAAACTCCCATGTATGCTACAGTAACCAGAGATGGATATAAACTGCTTGACAGTGCTATTCATACTTCAGGGTTTTGATCAGCCATAGGTACCAAACCTTGTGTGGTCTCTTTACGGAAGTTGCAGCCCGAAGACTTGCTTTTGCTCCTAGTAACATACGTGGAAATAGAGCTATTTAGCTGAAGAAGAAAAGTAAGATGTCCTTGTGCATCTATTTTTGTCACAAGTATTTATGTCCAAGAACCTGCCTTCTAAAAGAGTATTTCAGGATATAAAGAAAGCATACTCTCTTTAAGATATGTGTTTAGAGATGAAAAAGTAGTAAAACCAATAGCCATACTCAGACTTGAAAAAAATTAATGCTCGAATGAGCATGGGAGTGCATTGACATCTTTGCCTTTAAAAGTAATAATAGTCACTTAGATAAGATCCACCCCCAGTTACCAGCAAAAGGAATATTATGTTACTTTTAAAGCAGTTTTCACTGAAAGCTATATTCTTTGCTCATTTGAGCACTTTTGAAAATCCTTATCCCTAAAGTTTGCTGAAGGTCACTTTCTGAGCCAGTAACAGAAAAGAGAATAGAGTAACTTGTGTTAGTTAATGCTCCAACACTATTAGCATCTCAATTCTTAGCTGCTGCATGAATCTCTGTTAAGTATTAAAAGCTGGCATAGTAAGACACGGGTCAAAAAAAAAAAAATCTTAACTATAAAATTGCAAAGGGGGGCTTAATGTCTTTGAGGCGAATCTTAATTGCCAAAATCCTATTTGCCATTTTTTTGACTACTGAGTCCCCTCATTGCCATCATTTCACAGAGTTTTTAAGAGAAGGGGGAGAAGGAGAGAGGTGGATGGACTGTGTGAAGTTTATTCTAATGCATAATGCATTTAAACACTGTAGTTTCCATATTGATGCCACTAACCAGCTGAGATACGATTTCTGTGAACAGCCTTGCAGTAAGGAGTCAGAGATGACCATGTCTACAGTGACTCCTAGCTGGTGACAATTCTGTCGTTCTGGGTCAGCAGTGAATACCTCACTGAAATGGTGCAAAGTCAGCCAGTTCTTAATATTTTATCTCCTCAAGAGTGTATTCAGTGACTTTATCACTGAGAAGAATGACTCCCCTGCCTAGTGTGATCAAGATCTGGAAATTTGCTGCATCAGCACATTTAGTCGAGACTGCTACTTGATTGGTAGGGCTTAGATTTGATCTTGTGGCATACATGTCAGTTCTCCAACTGGCTAGGTGAACAGTCTGTCCAGGGGGAAACTCAGTTTTACCCATGTGAATAAAGAGAAGTCTTGTAACCTACCAGGTTTTTAATTCTGTTTGGGTTTCTTCCCCATAGTTAGCTCTCTCTCCTCTGAAGTGGGGACTGGGGTGATGGAAGTTCTCTGGAGCCCGGCTTGTGAGGTCCTTCCCTAGGAAGAGCTCTGGGACACAAACCAGTCTGGGAAGACTTTCTAGGCATTGCATGTTTGTCTTTTGCAATGCTTTCTGTTACAATGAGACTTGCAGTGAAATTATGGGTTTATGAACAGAAAAGCAAAGCATCGTGTGTCAGAGTGGAGGTCTGTGCTTATTAGGTTTGTACTGTGAACTTTTAAGCAAACAGTGTTATAACAAGTCAGTACCCTGTGGCTTTGCTATTTCTATGCTTCCTTATTTTCTAAATCCAATTCATTTTACCTTTTGTCAAAAGCATTTCTCCCATTTCCACAAAATTACATGTTGCTCTGTCAGTTCTTTTGATCACTTAAGACATGTCCAAAGCATCTTATGGGATAGTTTGGATGCAGAGAGAAGGCGGCCGTGGTCTGGCCATTGTCTTTGCTTCTCTTTTGCTTGTTTTGTTGTTTGTGGTGCTTTTTGGGGTTGGTTGGTTGGATTTTCTGTGTGGTTTTGTTTTGGTTTGTTTTTTTAAATATTAGCCTGAAACAATTCAGTAAAACTGTATGATGGCAGAAAATAAGTTGCTTGTCAGCCCTTCTGATACCATAAAGATCTTTTTGGCTTTTTGTCTCCCTCTTTTTTGTCTCTCTCTTTTCTGATCAGAACTTGTGTTTGGGTATACTTGCTGCTGCTTACGGTTTGAGGCATTTGGATACTCTTAACTGTATCGTCCCTCATGGCTGAAGCCAGATTCTGAGAAACTATGTAGGGTCTTCAGCTCTTAAATGCTTGCTCTTGCAATCTGTCTACTGAACTGAAAAGACAAAACATTTCAGGCCTTTCCAGTAACCACTTTTAAGCATCCAATGCATACAGCAGATGAGGTTTACACGTTACCTTTATGAGGTTTCTTGGAGAAAAGACTCCTGAAAAATGTTACCCTGAAAGTAAATATGGGCAGGTCCAAAGCATGTGGCTGTTGTCTGGAATGCGATTCACCAGTGGGAGCAAGAACCAGATCGAGACCTTTGTTGTGAGTATACCACTTGTAAACAGTATTAGTTATGTTTCCAAATACCCAGCGCACTATATTTAAAGTATGGGCTTTAACTTAAACCTACAAGATTCAGTGTTCCCACGTAACGCTTCACATTCTGGCATTTTCCAGACTGCCAGCCAAATGAACACTTTAGGAGGAAGTGCATATATATGTCCGCAGCACCCAGCGGGTTAATCCACCCCACTGTGCATAGGTGTTGGAACTCTTATGGTATGTAAGATTTGCCAAGTTTGGAGTTGTTGGTTTTTGTTTTGGTTTGGTTTGTTTTTTCTGGACTATGCATTCACAGCAAGCATCTTTTCTGATGCTTCTCGGGTGTTTGTGAATGCATGTCAGGATGGTACTCTTCTTTCTGTTTTATTGTAACACACGCGCTTGTGTACATTTTGTCACCTGGAAAAGCTTTTTTGGTTCATTTTGACACTTCTATTAAAACTTTATTTTTTTTTCTTTTAAGTATTCAGCTATGCTCCATTTTTTCTAATACACCTTAAAATAGACTGATGTGTGTTTTGGACTTGTGGCCTAACAAATGTCCTTTTTAATAACTGAAGCTTTTAAGTTAGTATCTCTCGGGAATAAATGCCTGTTACATTTCTAGTCCTAACTTTTTTGTTAAAATGATGAAAAAAATCCTATGAATATGTACATGTATGCAATATTTCAGCTGATGCATTTTTAATAGCTAAATAGTTATAATATAATAGCTATATAGTGAAAAGGATGGAGAGTGCATGGTGTCTGGCTGTATTAGTGGACAACATATTAAGGGATGTCTCCTGAACAAGCAATTGTGTCCAACAGCTTGTAGTCTAAGGGGAACTGCAAGGCATTAAAATATTTCACAGTTTATATGTGTGTAGCAGCTGTAAAGAAAATCAGAATTCTCTGATGGGTATTTTTCTTTTCAACAAAAGACGGTTTTATTCTTAAAGAAACTACACTAATAATTTAATGAAGAACAACAAAACAGGATGTTAACCATCATCTACTTTAAGTTCTCTGCATTCTGCTGTATATAAACAACTGCAAATTGTCAAAGGTTAAATATTGATGAGATGCTATTGAACTTAATTACTTAACTTCAACAGCAGGTAGAATTCTAGTTGAACTTGGCTATTTTCCCCATAGCTGATATTATTCTAATGACAAAAATAACAGGATAGCAAATAAGAAACGGTACTTAAAATAAAATACCACTTTTTCAATGTACACTAACTTTGGTGCAGTTGATTAAGGAAACTAAAAGAACTATCCCACTTACTCCAACAAGGATAGAGAGCCAATAAAATAAAATGGTCTCTTAAAAACGTGCTTTAGGCAAAAAAAAAACAAAACCAAAAAACACAACAAAAACCACCACCAAAAACCCCCTAAACAAAACAAGAAGTTTTGTCTCCTGATTTCTTTAATGACTTGTTATTGTTGTCTCAGCTGTAGCTGAAGTCTGCAGCTGGTATTCTTAACAGAATTACTATGAGAGTGCTAAAAATATTTCTCTGAAATTATATTTAAAAAGCAAATTAAAAAGAACTACATTTAAACTGCAGCACAAGGACATTTGGTGTGACAATGTTTAGTAGGATGAAAAGTTTAAAAAGAGTAACAGCAATTTACATTCACACTGCAAAATTATTACCAAAGCGGACAAAATACTTAAACCTAATTTAATAATGGTTTCCTTCAGCCTAGGTGACAAAACCTGGAAGTAAACCTCCCAACCTGTGCTGAGGTGGGGAGGGGGGAATTGAAGTTAAAACCATGTAGAAACAAGTGCATAGAACACTTTTCTGGTGAGGTACAAAGTGAGTTTCACTTTTAAAGAGAAGAGCATCATAAATCAGCAGAAACCACAAGTTTTAATGAGTATATCTCCTCTGGAATTGTGCAGTGCTTGCAATTCTGTGTGAACAAGACAAGGATCTGGTCTTACACTACTTACTCAGGCAAAACTGCCACTGACATTAATGATAATTTTGCTTGAATAGAACAAAGTGCTTGATGGCAGTTATACCAGCATGAGGGGTGTGAGATTAGGATAAACGTGCAAAAAAGTACAACTTCAAATGGCTCTACCTTTGACTTCTTGAGCTAGCATTTCTGTCAGCTGCAAGGATCTTAATTATAACATTTGCTGGTTCAAAGATTAACATTTAGCATTCTGGGAAAGACTTTCTGGACTTCAGTAACCTGATCAGTACGGTCTCCTTTTGGTCTCTGCCTCTTTCTGGTTCTTTGTATTGCAGGGGAGATGATAGTATCTGGCACATTCCTTGGATGACTTGAAGATAGCAGCCTTCTGTGTTTGGGGCTGAAAGATTGTGAACTCTGTGTTAGCAGAAATGCCACACAGGGGAGGTGAATAGAACATTAAAAAAGCTTTAACTTTAGGTACTGCAGTGCAAGCAGAGTTGAATTTGAGAGCTGGGACTTAAGTGGACATTTGTCCCTGCTTTCTTCCTTAATAAAATCTGAGTGTTAACTGTGGATAAGGGCATTTGAGAGATCACTAAAAATGAATCATTGAGTGCCCAGAAGAGCTTTATTATGATATACTATGGAGAACTTTAGAATATACTGTGTACTTTTTACGTGCCTACTGGATGCATGTGTGAGTTACTATTACAGAAGCAAATTGTTTTGTCATTTGCTGCAGAAGCAAAATAATTCACCAAATTAAAACATCAAAATAAATCTCATTAAAAAATGGATCTGTGTGGTCCTTTCTGGCCCTTTGTTTCCATCTAATTTTCTTTTGCCCCATAAAAGGCTATTGAGCAAAAAAACACAAGCTCCAACCAGCAACATTGGTTGTGCCTCTGTGTGTGTGTGTAATCCATTTTGAAAAACCCTGACACAAATACTAAATCTGTAAAAAAATTCAATGCAGAATTCCTCACTGGACAAACCAAGTTTGAAAAAGCAACAACAAGAACTACATTTTTAGAAGTCCCCGGACTGATACCGGTTTCCAGGACTGAATCCTTGTAGGTAGAGCCAAGACAGGTTGTTTAGTTCAGTTTGTTTTCCCCCGTAGCAGATAGATTGAAGGAGTTGTTCTGCTTCTGAAGTTCCGCATGTATGTTGCCACTGCCCAGTTAGCCAGTGTGAAACTACCATGGAAAATAAATTACAAACTATACTGTTATTACTAACTTGCCAGCTCCAGAGAAACAAATGCAGCCACATTTACATATGTGTCCATCTGTCTGTTTTTACACTTTATGTCTTCAGCCAGTGGGTGAAATTGTTTTAATCCAAGCTGCAGTCTGACTTTTTTTCTTTTTTTCAGATGATATTTTTCTGTGTATGTATGTTATTTGTAGATGGACATGCATATTCTTGACAGTAGCTAGTTCTTAATTGTCCTTTTAAGTAACCTAATCTATCTGGCCACGGTAGTTTTAACTGGAGTAAGCAGCAGAGTTCTCCATGGATAATTTTCGTTAGTTAGCAGATTGTTACCATCTCAATGTTGCTGAAATCCCTAATCTCAGGTCAGCGTGAAGCTGCAGTGGTTACAATCCTGTTGCCTGATGCAGTGTGAATGGAAGTGCTTTCTGTCAGAAACATGTGGTCTCTTCAGTGGAGAGCCTGCGTAAATCCTGTGTAAATAGAGGGAGGCTAACAAAGGATGAGCCCCTGCAGCTCAGAGCATTTGGAGCCATTTGGAGGCTGAATTTGCTAAATGCTGCTTATACCGCCTGAAAAGTTGAAGAGAAAGGAGCATAAAATCCCTTCTTTTTTCTCTTTCTGCTCCTACCCTGGGGGGAGGGTGTTAAGGGCCAGGGAAGCCTGAGGTAAGCCTATGAAGACTGTTTTTTCAGTGCTCTTTTGAGTGTGAAAAAGGTGGCATGGGTCACTGTCCCCTCTTTAATGTCGGAAAACCCACACAGTTAGTAAATGTTGCATGTAAACTAAAGCATTTCAACCCTTCTCCTGCGCTCCACGGCAGTGGGCCGTGAACTAGTCACTTGAAAATCGCAGAAAAATTTCACTTCAACATGTCCGGACAGTTTAGCACAGCAGGAACGTAAGAGAGATTAGTAATTAGCAGGTTGCTTTACTGTTCCCCTTGTCTGCATTGGAACACTTTTTTTCACCTGATGTGAAAAAATGTTGGATTATAATGAATGAACCAGAAACCTACTGGCTGTATGAAAGAGCTTAAAATTTAAACGTTATTTATCAGTTTCATCTGTAGAAAGCTAGAAAAGTATGTAGTTGGCTTTTGAATATAATCTCTAAGAATTATTGATTCGCATCACAAATAAACATGAGCTTTAAACACAGATAATTAAGGGAAGGAAAACGCCAGTATTTTTTTCCGATTTTTTTTTTTTTTTTAACAGGAAAATAATAAAAGGGGAAATGTGAAACACAACAGTTCTGCAAACAATTTTGAGTGATTTGAATCACTGCTTTTGTAGCATACGTGGCTATAACAATAACATAGCTGTAATGTCATTCCTATGTTTGCATAAATAATAAAATATTTCTAAATGTCTTTTTGAAAATAAGATAAATTAGTGATTATAGAAACGTGCCTATCCAGAAATAGAAAAGAAACAGGTTTTGGTTTGCCTCTTGTAAATACTATTTTGATACTAGATAACATGCAACTCTGTAAGCCTTTAGCACGTATTGCCAGATGGCAATAGGGACTTTCTCCTGAATGACAAACTATGCTAAAATGTGATTAAATTGAGTAAATAGCTTTGTAGGTGAGGTCCGATTGTGGCTTAAGTTCTCTTCCTTTTCTTCCTATTAGAGTTTACAATCATTATTAAAGCCCAGGTTGTGTGAAATGTGTACAGTATGAACCCTGTGGAATTGATGGTTTATAGTCTGGGAAGAAAAAGATCTTCCAAAAGAACAGTAGAGAGAAGGCCAGCTCTTCATCTCCTCCCTGCTGCTAGAAGGGCAAAATAATAACAACTTCTGTAGTAAGATAGACAGTAGTGCCATATGTCTGAAGTTTTCCTGTTCCTTTTAGTGCACCAGTGTCCATAATTTCTTTCTCTGTATGATCCTCACTGGAACATATGATGTTCCACCATGAGAGGTGTGTCTGCTGTCTCAGACACAAATGGGGAGGGAACACAGGGGGCTGATTACAGCAGCTTGCTTGAGGATACCCCACTCCAGGATGGAGCAAGGAGTGACAGAGTGTGCAGGTCAACTTGAGATGCCAGTGTCAGGCCTAAAGGAGCTTCTGATAGCTCCTCTCTTCCTGCAGTCAAGTAATTCAGAAAAAACAGCACATATACTGGCAGACCACTGCTGACGATGGCACAGATTTAAGATGGGATTCCCCCTTGAAGCATTTGTGGGTTTCAAAGTCTCAGATTTACTGCCCATAACCTATCCTAACTCAATTTCCCTAGGCCATAAGATACAGTAGACAGGTATTGCTTCTGTGGTGTAGGGAGACTAAGTCAACTTCCATGAACAGTGATCTTTTAGAAGAGGAGGGAAATAAACCCCACAGCCAGCACGTCATTCAAAGAACTGTGATCTACTGAAGCTGTAAGGCTAAAAGCCTGATGATTTTAACAGGGTGGAATGGAGATAAGGAGTTCTCCTGAAGGGTCTTTGATTCTGGAGCTGACCTTCCCCCTCTATTAGTCCTCCCTATAGCACACAGACTGTCTTATCTTCAAAATGTCTTCAAACACTTCTCTTTGCAGCTTTCTTGGCAGTGGTAATTAACCAGATTTTAAACGTTTCTTTCTGGTGATGATGTGGATCGTATTACTAAATTGAACATTCTTATTAGTAATGGTTTACAATACTTGTGTGTCCAGATGTACACATTATAAGGACAAACAAATAACTGCAAACTGTGAATGTAAGATGCATGGAGATTTTCCTCTTTGTTTTGCATTTATACCTACATATCCCACTCCATCAAAATATTGTGCTGAAAGATTGTAGTTTTGCTAAGATCAGCATAGTGCACTGAAGCTTTTCTTTTCGGAATGCTTTAACTCGGTTTCATATTGCTTGCAGTGTTTTTAGGAAAATAGTGAAGTGTCTTGTCTTCCTCTCAGTTTTGATACCCCTGCTCTTCTCTCTTTTCACTTTGCAGCAAGCTAAGTTTGAAATTTTGGTGCAATGGAAACCTTGCTCTGGCTACTTGTTTGGTATTTTTTAAATAAGGGGTAGCCTTCTTTGCCTTCAGTGCAAAGTAATTTATGTTGTGGGAAGAAGCCCTCAGCATGTACTGAGTGTCTGCACACGGAGCTAGTGGGGAAGCCTAACTTCCCACTGGATAAAGAAGAGTTGCATCTTCATCCTCCTTCACAAACCTTCCCCCTAGAAGAGAAGGTCTCTAAGGAACCCTGTGTGAATCACTTTGCAAAGTTTCTTGTAAACTCTGTCTCTTTTAAGGGCTATTGAGACTATTAAATAGCATTGATATTATCTTAAACAAGATGGGTAATATGCCTAATTCTCTACTGGCTTGAATCCTACACAGTCCGTGATACCTCCACAAAGAGGATGCCACTTAAGAATTCTCCGCTTTTCTAGAACAGTGATAGGGTTTTGCAATCGCTTGTATGCTTTGCAGAGAAGAATAAACAAGTGAACAGTGCAAAGCAAGATAAAGTCATCCTTCTTTTTTTTTTCCTTTTTTTTTTTAACCTGTTGTGTGAAAGAGAGAATCAATGGGCCAAAATCTAGACAATTTCCATGGTAGAAAATTGGGATAACTGTGTTTATATAATTACAGTTTTCATACAAGTTAGGACTTGACTCTACTCTTCTTACAAATTACCATCCAAATCAGACTATGTACAGTTTATATCAGCAGAATCACCTGCAATGATGGTTTAAATTATTTGAATTTGTATTCCTTCATGCAGCAGTTAAAAATCTAGCTAATCCAATCTGCCATACTTTTGTGCCTGTCTTATTTAATTTCTTTTTATTAATTTAAAGTAACTCATCTTTATTTGAATACAGCAAAGTAGGATAAGGCCCTCCATATCCAAGAAGTAAATCATTCCATCTTGGAAAAGTTAGTTATGAGCTTCTTCTATGATTTCTTACCAGTAGAAGCAGTATCCAGTAATGTGAGCAGTTGTAATCCTACTAAAGATATGACAATATCACCAGGAGCAATAAATCTTGCTGTATTCATCTTCTGAGGTCATTTGGGGGTACAATATTTGAATTTCCTTTCATAAGGTTATAGAACAGATGAAGGAAACACTGAGTCTCACCATTTTAATCACTGATTAAGTTGGGAAGGCAGTGGGAGCTTCAGCTGAACTTTCCTCTCCTGGGCTGCTATTGGCTTTTCAAAACTAGGATGTAAATAGCTTTACAAAAGGTCTAAACATTGATTTATCATATAGGTCACTTCTGCTGAGGATGCTAAGAACCAGAAGAGTATGTATATGCAGATAATCAGGAATTTGTCCATAGAGAGAGTGAACTGGTGCTTCTGTGATGCAAAGGGACGGTGCAGAGCAGAAGTTTTATAGCTCCACACATCCAGTGCGTACACACATAGCTTTTACATAGAGACAAAGATATCTTTATCCACACGACAGATAGACAAACAGACTGACTGACTTCAAACTTGCACTTTCAGTAGGGATTTCCCCCCCCCCATATCCGCGTACTGCTTTTCAGAATTGCCTGAGGCTACAGTACAGCACCTCAGATCCCCAAGGCCCATTGCCTGGCTCCTAATAGCCACTCTCCATCTGTGTCACATGAACAGCTGATGAGATAGCTCCAGTGTCTGTATTTTGGAGAGCATATCCACCCAGGTTAAAATGCTGGGGTTGCCAAGGAGCAGTCAGAAGCCATTAGTGTTTGTGAGAATTTGCCTTGCAGCAGTTCCTTGGCATAGTGGAAAGTGTGTGTGTGTGTGTGTGTGAAAGAGAGAGAGAGGGGTAGGGTAGAATATGTGAGGGGGAGGGTGCAATGGAAAGGAGTGCTTTCTAAATAACCAACATCTTGCAAAAGTGAACAGTTGGTTACAGTGTACAGGGCTTCCATAAGCTCTTCGATTAGTTTGCTGTGATTCAACTCTCCTTTCTCTACCGTTAACAGAAACAAACACACACAGGAAAAAAAAAAAAAAAAGGAAAAGGAGCATGAGAAACAGAGCAGTGACTTCAGGGTCTTGCTCTGGTGTTTGGGCAGATGGAAAGGAGCTGCTCTGCCTTGGGGCAGGGTAGTTGTAATGAAGTGGCCTGTCAGTCTGTAAATAGCGAGGGTCATCTCTTCCATGTGATGGAGGGTATCACATTGCAGTGAAAATGGAAATGTCAATAAAATTAATCTGCCAGCTCTTTGCTGTGGCTTTTTCTGTCTCTCTGGTCCAAAAGGGTTGGTTTTTCAGAGGCAAGGCAGTGGGAGAAGAGTGATTTGGCATGGGAGGGAAGATGGAGCTGAAATACAAGTTTTGAAGGAAATGAACTGTACGTAGCAGCAACGTATTTCGTTTAGAAGCACTACAGAGCTAGACAAGGCTATAGGAATTAGCTCGTGAATCTATAGCATTCCTCAGGAAGCTATGGAGCGTCTAGCTCAGGCTACATTGAGCACAGAGTTTATTGTTTTAGGCTTTCTTGGACAAGGTTTTTACTTAGTATGGGATTTATGGCATTTACTACTAATGAATGTCTATTCTTAAATTACAAAAACCACCGTCTCAGCACAATTCCCAGATGTCCTTCCAGGACCTCGGCTTCTTAAACACCAGCAGGGAGCATAAACTCTCCACTTCTCTGTTTTCCTCTTTCGTGTGGCTCCGGGCTAATGATGTGTAAGGAAAACACAGCAATCTATAAAGTCTCAGCGCTGTCCCAGTATTCTTCATTTATTTTGCATTTGATTATGCCACAAGTCGGATCTTGTTTCTTTCCTTTTTTTAAAGTTATTAGTTCAAATATTAATGTAGGAATATGGCATATATTGCTGCTCTTGATTGATGCCTTCCCAAAAACAGGAAGACGTGCTCGTATGAATTTTAAGAAAGTAGGGGTCCTGCAATGCCTTGCCAGAAGAGTTTTTCAGATACATAATTTAGATGCCCTCCAGGCAGGCTTTCAAGGCATTTTTGCTGGAGGGCAAAAAAAAATAACTATGACTGTTAAAAGTAAATGATTTTTGCTAATGCACAATTAATGCCAGGGAAAAGCACAGAAGAGAAAGATGCTGATGGAAAGTTCTGATTAAGTGAGAACTCTACCTTGATGTGCATCTTTTCTTTTTTTTTTTAATGATAATAATCACTGATGCAGAGATGTAAAAGTTTTCATGTCATGCAGATGCTATATGCAGGGTCATACTAGGTGTACGTGTTTGTGCGTGCGTATGTATGTGTGCTGGGAGGTGATGGTTACGGGGAGGGGCTCATCTGACAGTGTGTTATGTGCACTGAACGGTGACATGGTTACTGCCACCTCTGCAGAGGGCCTTGAATATATAGACTACAGAACATTTAACTTGATTACTTACAGTACGTATTCAGAATGGTTGTAGGGATGCATTTACAGTGAATGGGTTTTCTTGTGGCAGGTTTTCCCACATTGAATCCCATAATTGACAAAGAGCTATTGCACTATGTCAAGCACACAATTATAATTGAATTAATGATATATGCATGTGTGAAACGCAAAATTAGTATTGGGAGAGACATGGTTTCTAATTTTTACATATTTGTATCAGCGCTCGTATATAATGAGAAACTGTATTTGCCTGATCTAGCAAATCAAAATAAAAGTGTAGTAGTGTCTTGGTAATTAATGGTACCTTTTGTCTTCTATATTTTTTCATTAAATGTCTCCTTCTTCCTGTTTTTCTCTTTGTTGTAGGAGATGGTTTAGACAACAGTGTAGCCTCACCTGGTACAGGGGATGATGATGACCCAGACAAGGACAAAAAACGCCAGAAGAAAAGGGGCATTTTCCCCAAAGTAGCAACAAATATCATGAGAGCGTGGCTTTTCCAGCATCTCACAGTAAGTGGTGCCCAAAACCAAAATAGATTTCTATTCATGTGCCTAACGAGGTTTACTCATTGTTATTAGAAATCAATTGTCCCCATAATTTTTGGACCATTATTAAGGCTCAATTATTGTTGCTTTTTTTTTTTTAATTCTATACTTTTTTTGTTGGTTCTTGGAATCATGACAAATCTGAAAGAAACCTATATGGGTATATATATGGAGAGATATATATGCACACATACATGTCTAGAGAGAGAGTACAAAGCCTTAACATGGAACATATAAAGTAACCATGTTTTGCTTTCAAGCATTAAAAATGTTCCTAAGACAAAAAAAGGGGGTTCTTGCATTAGCATATATAAAGCTCTGCTTTCTGGATTCTTTATTGCTGGCCTCTGTTTACATGAACTTCATATGTATGTGGTGGAAGAGAATGCCCCAGTCTGCACGTGCTGAACATACACTGTGGATGTTAGGGAAGTCAGAGTGGCAAACTGGTCATTGTTACTGGTTTTCTGTGTTTGGTGTTGTTTTTTGGTTGGTTGTTGTTTTTTTCATGTTTTTTCTTGGTGTTTTGTTTTGTTTTGTCTTTGAGAGAGAGAATTATAGAAGGCTTACAGGTTCCCTAATTCTTCAGTTACATAGCAGAGAGAGTAAGCACCTTTTTAGCTTCTCCTGAAGTCCAGTATGTTTAAAGCTAGCCTTATTCACATATTGGGGGAGAGAGATTAAATATGTGTAAAAGCTATGCTTTCCATGGGCTATCTTTATCCTCCTGCTTGCAGTTGGTTTTGTGTGTTGGTGTTCTATCGACTATTATAGCTTCACTTAGGCATCCAAACATGGTTCCGCAGAAAATCTAGTAACACTCTCTGTAGTTTACTTCATGTGGGAAATAATGGAAACTGGTGAAATTATCAATTGATTTTCCTCTTCCTCTCACTGTAAAATTGTTTCTCACTTGATAAGGCTTAAAATGCTAACTGTTATTAACTACCTCTTCTTCTATCAAAGTTTTATAAATTTCCATGGTAGCTGATGTTGGTTACAGTGTAATGATTTCAGGACAAGGTACCCGATTTATTTATGATAGGGACTATTGAACTACTCTGCTGGCAGCACAGCTAAAGGGGGCAGCAATAGATCCACATTTCTAAACCATCATTTTGATGTAAGGACATTAGTAGCAAACTAAGGTGCATTGATCTGGCCTGTGGGGTCAGGATTAGCTGGAATAGCCAGTGTCTCTGCTGGAGTAGTGGTTATTCCTGCCTCCCAGCTATGGCCATTTCAAAGGTCAGGTGCCCTGTACCCACTTGGCTCAGAGGAATTAGACAGAACATGAGTCTCTGGGCTGATTACTTAACCAAAGACAAAATAATGAGTCCTAAGCAAATACTGACTAATTGAAAGGGCTGTAAATCCATTACATATTGGTCAGGGATAATCAGGAGTATTTAATCACTTTTATCTATTCAGGAGCACTGAAGCTGCAACAGCAAAGCCCTGAACCTTGCCATGTGCTTATTATTCTCATCATTATCAAAATTACTTCACAGCTGTTCTTTGCTACATCACCTCAGCTGGAGATTTACTAACCTGTAAAATGTTTTTAATTTGGAAGTCGAGTGAGTGTGAGTGAAGGGTTTTTCATTTAGCTGTGGGGTATCTTTAGAGGAGTAGTACAGGCAGGCAGCAAAAAAGCGGGGCCACAAATAAACCAGTTTGGTTTGTACATCTCTCCATGCTAACTCCATTTCCTCTTATGAAATTTGTGATAGCTTGTTTTTTCTCCTTGCATTCCTTTCACATGTGCTCCTAGAAAGCATTCAACACATGCTTATTAAACAGTCAACTGCTTCTCACTTCTCTTAAGGAAAGTACTCCTGGCTTTTTGAAATCCCTTTTCCTTATTTCCAACCTCTCTCTCCTGACCCTCTCCATCCTGCATGAATTGAGGAAATTTACCATCACTGGTGAAGATGGCCTCTCAAAAATCAAATTAAATGAACACAAAAAGCCCCAAACCTTTTACCATCCAAGCTTTAATGAGTTTGCAGGTGTTGAAAGATTTACTGTGCTGTAATTCTCAGACCTGCAAACTGATAATGGAGACCTCTGACCGGTACAATGTAAATTCAGAAAGATTCTTGCAGTAAACACATGCAGGGAGGGAAGAGAACTCCTTTCTTTTAAAGATCTCACACTTTTTCTCAAATTAGCTTGTCCATTCAAAGTGCAATGCTGGCTGGGTTAGAACAAGGGGATCTGTGATGTACAATTTTATTGTTTCAAGTAAATATCTTTACAAGGGCGGTCCATGATTCAATGTATATTCCTTCATTACTACCCTAACCTTATTTCAAATTGGTTTTTTTCCTCCTTTGTGCTGTATGACCTGTTCTTGTATTACAATAATCCCCTGATGTACTGTTGTTTTTTTTTTTTTCTTTCTTTTTTCTTTTTTTTTTTTAAGGAAACTAATTGAATTATCTCATTATTTTAATTTGTTAAGCAAATGTATCTTACATCTCAGGATGTGTTCTTAAAGAAGGAGCTGCTTAGGCTTTGCCCCCTGAATGGGCCATTGGTACATTTTGACATTCATGCATTCATTAAGGAGAGGAACATAAAAGAGCTCTGGTTGTTTTTTTTTTTTTTTTTTTCAAACATCCAACCAGCATGGAGCAACTTTTCCATAAGCCACAGGGGTCTCTCTACATATGTTCTCAACTGCAAGCCATTGTCACCTATTCTGAATACCTCAAAAGGACAAATAAAATACTAAAGACCAACTGTAGCAATTGTTAGCTGTTAGTCTCAATATGACAAAAATCATTAACCTCTGGTTTCCCTGGAAGGAGAGGCAGTGGCAGGCCATCTCTTATGGCATGGATTAAACTTGAGATTCCTTTAGACTATCAAATTCAAAGAAAGTAACTCAGTTCTGGCTATTTGTATTTACTTGTGATCTTAAATAAAATGCTACTTTTTCCCTTTATTCAATCAGTTTGCAAACTCCTAAGGTAGTTGATTTTAAAAATTCAATTGCCTGAGTGGCTTTTTTGAAGAGACAGGCACTTGAGCTCTGATGTAGAATGAATGTATCTGACAGGCTATGTCTTTTAAAACAATTTCTAACCCCTATCACAGCTTCCATTTTGCAGTAACTTTAATTATATTTGAAACAGGATACACATGCATGCTTTTATTGTTGGAAATCAAATGCAAGGAGTAGGAGCTTCTGTCATGTTCTTGTTCACTTACTGAGCTCTGTCTTATATTTGGAATTACAACAGTACCAGAAGATGAAAGATCTGAGGATGAATTGGTTGGAAATGTGTATGCTTTTCCTGGATAATATCCAGTGTTTAAGAAAGTAGAGGAAATCCTAGTCTGGTTGTATAAGCTTTTCAATAGTACATAAAGATTACGACATCAGAAAGGTAAACCTGACATTAAGGCTGTTTTTATTTGAGTTCAAAGGTGGTTAAAGAAAAGAAACAGCAAGAAATCTGACCCAAGCCGAGAGTTTATTCACAGCTTTGGAAGACTCCTTTTCCTCTATGCCAAGGAGTCCTTAGTACACTCAATTAGCCTCTCAGACATCTCTGCTTTCCTCCCTCAAGTGCTCCCCTATTTGCCCTGCAAAGAACATATTTGATCACAAAGCAAAAACAGGAAGTGCTCAAATGTATAGACACCTCTAGCTTACACCACTGTTGAGATCAGGATTTCTTAACAGCAGCTATACAGAGCCCCCTCACCCCCCTCCTCCCATGCCCTTTTGAAGGATGAAGGACCTTTAAAATGTATGTACATAATCAGAAGAGAGCAAAGTTATAAAGGAAGTAATTACACAGTTCTATGGCCGTGTACCTCTGGTAGTTCATCCCTTTCTGCAGCACGGTGTATCAAGAACTACACTTCTGCTACATCCATTTTTCCCCCCTTCTGTTACAGAGCTGGTAGAACAGAGATGTGTTTATTCTTTGACACTTACCTGGAGTGATGCCCTTTGTTAAAATTCTGTTCTGGTTGTTTCTTCTGTTACAGTCTGTAGTAAGCTGTATATCTTCACTAAATGTACTAGATCTACCAACGGTAGCCTGCAAACTAAACCTTTTTTTATGACAGTGCCAAACTGCCACCTGATGATATTTGGGATGGCTTCCCTGAAGTCAGTAGTCAAGCAGGGCTTTTTTTGCTTTATTTGCTATCTGAAATTCTGTCTCCTAACATTTGTTTGAACCCTGCCATTTTAGCCTCATTTCCACAATCTTCTGGCTGAAAATCTTGCTCTTTACACAGTCTTTTGTAGAGTGGATTTTAGTTTCATCTGCTTCAGTGTCAGGCTAGAGTAAGTTCTGCTAGAATGTGTTAGAATGAACCAGCCAGAGTTTTAGTACTTACCTGAATTAATTTTCTTACCATATTCAGGTAGCCAGATTGGATAATATGAATAGTCTTACTGAAACAGATTTTTTTTTTTTTTCTGTATTTATGTGGGTGTACCTCAGAATATAAGGTTTCTCATCATATTTTGATGAATGGCTTACAAAGCCTTTTATACAGGGCAGCTGTTTTATTTATTCATTAGATTTGATTCTAGAGATGAATGTTTTCAACCAAAGCCAATCTTGAAGTAAGCTATCAAAACAGTTGAAGCCATCCTGCCTTCATAAATATCTCCTTCTACATCGTGACTGTAGGAGTAATACCTAAAGGAGGATTAAGAACATAGCTGGCTATTATACTCCACATTGAACAGTTCAGTTTCATATCAGACAGTAGAACAGCTTTCCTCAGAGTCCTAATCCAGGAGAAACATTCTCCATATTGCTGGTTTTGCTGTATTATTAAAAAAAAAAAAAAACAAACAACAAAACCCAAACTTAAAATACAGTGAGCCTTTGTTCATTTAAAATGGTACAAGAAGGCTGGGAAACTCAAGAAAATACAGGAATGTAAAGGTGTTCTGGGGAATTTTTGTTCTGTGGTGGACTGCACTGTAACCTGTTACACACTCCCAGGGTACACTGAGGAGAATGATGATGTCCTCTGCTTCTCCCATAAAACAATCTTCATGTGGATTCACATGGCTGCTGTCTCCACTTCCATGCACCACATAGTCAGAGAGTTGGAGGATCCTATGGTACAGTTTTATTCCAGATCTGCTTTTTAGGCAGGGCTGACTTTGTGCTGAGTTTGCAGCCAGGTAATAAGTTGTCTGCTGGTGCAGGACAGACCTCTCAGACTGTACAAACACTTCCCAATTGGAAGCATGTCCTGCAAAATAATATTGCACTCATTTTTCATCTGAGTAAACTTTGTGAGGAGAGGTTAAACGATTTCACCCTAGTGCTAAAGAAAAATCAGTGTCTAAACATTAAACTCCTAGGACCTGTCATCCTGTGATCCTCAAGGTGATGGAGCTGTGTGTCTTTGTACCCCCAAGATGCTCTGGTGGCTCACCAGAAGAGCTGGTGGCTGCTGTTAGCATTTGCTGTTGTTGCTGGTGGTAGCACAGCCCTGCCTAATGTCACCATCATCCCCCTCCTGTCCTGCCTGCCTGCGCTACGGCGCCACCAGCCTGGCCAGAATAAAACTGGAAATCTTTCTCAAAATGCCACTTCTTGATTCCGTGCTGAAAGGTTTCATCCTCAGACATGAATTCAGTCCCAAAGATATAGCAACAGACCAAATATTCATATACCTTTTAAACACCACAATCTTAAAAGAAAAGAGCTGAGATGGGGTGGGGGTGGGGCTTTGTTTGTTTTAAAAATGGAATCTGAGATTAGATCTGACATTTCTACATCCACCCCCTACAGAAGAGGGAACCCGGGGTCATGGGGTGTGTGGGCCTCAAAAGCTAGCTTTGTCTGGGAGTGGTTAATCTAATCATTGTTACATAGACATCTGTTATTTCTTCTGAAAAATTGATGCTTTTGTGACACAATGATCCATCTATTTAGTACAACAGCCTGAGTAATTAAATTAAAAAAAGAATATTTTTGCGGGAACATGTAGTATAAAACTGCCATACCTCCTCTCATACCAGCGAAAAGGCTGGGGAGAGGGAGAGGAGTGCTTTAAGCCCTGCATTGTTTTCTGCTGGCTGGAGGAAAACATCTGTGAATTGTTTGAACTGAACCTTAGCAAGGACTGTCTGAATCTGTGTCATCTCTGTTTAATTTCAGGAAATGATGTCACAGTGCATTAAATAACAATGCTGTGTGATTTATTTTTACTTGTACATGCTGTCCTAAGCATTTTGGTTACATGGCAGTGTTTCCAATTAAGTGCAAGCTTTCGGTTTTAAAAAATATACTCAACAATGCTTTTTTTATATATTTTTCTGGAGCATGGGTTTGGGGAGGCTGGGTATTTTAGGGGGTCACCAAGGTTCCAGGTTGTTGGAGGGCTCCGGGCCCATTTGTCATGTGCTTATTTGTAGTTGGGGCTGGATGTCAGAGCTCTCGTCACCCATGGCAACCTCCAGGACCGTGGGTTTGTTACAAAGCCTGTCTGGGGGAGAAAAAACCCTAAATATTCCGAACCGATCCATCAAAAGACCTAATAGATAGTTATAGCCAGGCCTGCGTACTGTAGCTTCTGCCTCGATCAAACTTTCTGCACTCCCCCTTCTTCTGCAGAAGAATAGAGGACATAAGTCAATTCTGTCTGCCATCTGTCGCCTCTCTCCCCGCTCCTCAAATTAAAGAGACAGTCCGAAATTTAAATAATCGGATACAGTCACAGGAAACCCACTTGGAAATTATTACATGTGTTTTCTTTCTTTTTTTGTTTGTTTGTTTTTGTTTATTTGTTTTGGTTTTTACTTCTTGTTTTATTTTGAAGGGGGGATCTTTATTGTACTTCTTTGGAGATCAAAATATGTTCTGTCTCAGCTTCAAAAATAGTATTCTGAGAAATATTGGATTTGCAGTGTCACTGAGTTGTTATCTAATAAAATTCCGAGTTATATATATAGGGTGAAATTCACACGTGTATACACGCACATACACCAAACAATCTCTGAACTGCAAATCCTGCAAGGGACAAGCAGATGAAACACACCACCCTTCCACTCCAGCTCTCCCTTCCTCTTCATCCTCTTTCAGCCTGGCAGGCTGAAAGGCTGCGGCAAAGTCTTTTCACGTCACTAGCGGGACGATTTAGGCCTTGAGCCTACCTAATGGTCCTTTTCCAGGCCTGCTGTAATGGTTTTTCAGACTACCCTGTCTGATGTTGGCTAGTTCTGCTTTACCTTTGCCTCTCTCTTTTTTTTTTCTTTTTTTTTTTTCTTTTTCTTTTTTTTTTTNCTTTTTCTTTTTTCCACCACCCTGCCTGTATTTGTCGCCTCTTCCATCTCATCAACAGGCAACACAATGTGTCAGAACTGCAGTGAGGTGAATTTCATTCATGTGGCATATGAGGTCAGCCACTTTCAAACCATCAGATAGCATGGCTAGATGTTATTTCCCAATGTAATATTTTACCTGTCATTTTCAAACAGAGAATTACTTAGAACAGTGTAACAAAAAACATGTGGGTGATTTTACTTGAGGCTTGATTAAAAAACCTTGACTGAGCAAACTGAACGTGGTCTAGCAAAAGACAGAATCAGCCGCTGGTGTTTTCTGGTTGTTATTGTCAGATTACAAAGCTTTGCAGAGTCAGTATAGGAATTAAATGAAAAGAAAATAAGAAAGAATACCAAATGGGATTTGCAGTGTCACTGAGTTGTTATCTAATAAGATTCCAAGTTGTATATATAGGATGAAATTCACACATGTGCATACACCACACCCCCCCATACCCCCCAACAATCCCCGAATTGTGAATCCTGCAAGGTCCCAGTAATCAATGCCCTAAAGTAATTGAAAGAAGGAAGTAGTAGTGACAAGCAATCATTTATATAGAGTTGAGGCTTCGAGGCTTGCAAGGTAAAAGGGGGTCTAACTAAAGCATATGCAGATATAAATAGTGTTTAAACACTCCAAGAAAGTTGCACTAATAAATGTTGTGCCTTTGAAAATCAAGATCGCAGTCAGCTAGAGGTGAGAATTCTTTGAGTATCTTCAAGTTCCACTGCCTAAACCACTTTTCATCATAAAACTCATAGTGCTACCCTTTCTCTTTAGTGTGCACATGAGTATATATGAAATTTATTTTTAGGGAAAAAGCAGTTGCTGTTGTTTGTACAAAGTGATACTGACTCTCAGCTTTGCCTCAAGATTCATGAGCAGAGTAATTGGCTTCAATGAAGTTTTCTGTTAAATTAGAGTTATACTGTAAAAAAAAAAATTTGTGTTTCTGCCAACAATTCCACAACTGTTAAGAAATGGAGATGTCAATTCTTGTTGCCTAACGAAGAGAGCAGTTTATGGCAGACAATATTACTTGTGGTGGTGTGGAGTTTGCTCCGAGTTAGGATACTTAGAATACCATGTATTACATATTTCAGAATTGATTGGCAGCAGTTGTTTGTAGTATCCAAAGCAATCATTGGCATCTTTAAAGATTTATTATTGTCTTTAAGCATAATGGCAATGCAGTTTTCATGCTTTTACATTTGCTATTTTTATTTTTAACTGCTAGCCCCAAATCTGCCAGAACTAATTTCAGTTGTTTTGTCTAATACTGGATGATAGGTTGTCAACTCACTGTATAATGCTGGAAAGATTTTTTTTTTTAAATCCTGGTTTTACCTTTTTATGATGGCAGTTCAAAACATGTATTTTATTTGTAGCAGTTGACTGCTTATGTCCATAAAATGTTTAACATCCCATGACATACTCTTACAATCTCAGCACAATGAATCAGAGTAGCCAAATAAACACCAGTAAATGTTTTAGTTTAGTGTTTTCAAAAAAAATCTGCATACATTAATTTGTTTAATGCTATAGAAGTTTGGCTATCACCTCAATAAAGCTTTTATTTAGTTTGAGATACCTTTCAAAGTGGCAGCTTGGTATTCTGAAGTAGATATACTGTGGAAATACTATCTGACTAAACTGCATAGAAATGGGAAAACTCCTGATCACTTTCCTAATGTATATATTCTAAGTATATAAAAGGAGTAGTTTTTTGTAAGATCATGTCCTAGTCTAGACTACTTTGACGTTTATTATGGCAATTAAAAAAAAACAAACAACAGAGATGATATAAACTGCATTGTTAGTTGATATTCTGTGAAAGTACATGAATCTTTATGAAATTGGTTCTCTTTCCCCCTATGCAGGGTAAAAAATGCAGGTTTAATTTCTCTGTGTTCAAATATTTGCAAATAATTCACAGATTAGTGACTAACAATGTGTACTTCTCAGTCCTGCTTCCATTAAATCCAAGAGAACTCTGATCACTTTGAAAAAGCTGGGTAAGATGAAGCAGTGAAATCATAAAGGGAGATAGACAGGCAAACACAATTTTGTGTTTTAATAAGCATTAAACTGAATAGCCACTTTATCAGTAAATTAATGAGTCTTTCAATGACCCCCTCTTTTATGACAGAAAAACAAATTTATTGAGTGCTAAGCTATTTTTCATATTCTTCTGAGGCTGAACCTTCACTAACTGTTCCCAGGATGCTTTAGCACAACTGAGCTCTGGCAAGTGTGGGGAGATTTCAGTTCTCTTTCTAGCTGTGACCATGGCACTGTGCCTCAGTTTCCCTGTTTAAACAGTATGGCATAATGATGGTGGCTGCTCTTTGGAATGCTTTTGATATTTACAGATGAAAAACTCTGCGTGAGACCTGTGTCTTATACTTAGCATCAGCTGAATTACAGAGGCCTGCACTTCTGTTGTGGTTTTATCCTGCTGCTGAACTAGCGTGACAGTCAGGCAATGCTTGTGCAAATACTTGAACTTCTGTAGACTTTGAAACTTCAGGATAATTTTCCCTTTATGAGGGAGAATATAAAATTAAAAATGTTATATTTTTTGTGGACAATGGTGAAAATGACAGCATTTGATTGTTGCAAGCTGTGTTAGCTTGAGAGACACAGACTTAGTTTATTTTTGTTTGTCAGGTACTTTCCTTGCTGGCAACCTGAAGTGGTGATTATTGTATGCAAATAGTATCACATATTTTACCCAGAAAGCAGCAAGAGAAAGAACCATGGGCATCAACTTCTGGCCCAGGAGCAAGAGTCAGAATAAAGGGAGTGCAATGGTATTAACGAATGCACCTTTGTACTTCAAGAAGTCACTAGTGGATATTCCCCTCTTCAACAGCCCAGGGAGTTTCCTGATGTGAAATAGGACTTTGGCAGCTTTCCAGCCAATCCCTGGTCCTTCTGTTGACTCTTTTGATTCATCCAGGTGCTTCCCACTTCTGCTTGAAGGAAGAAATGGGAAGCAGGAGTGTGCTCTGGAGTGAAGAGTAAGGGACAGAAAGGCTACTGCAAAGTCCCTGATTCATGTTGGGAATCTCCCAGCCTGCTGAAGAGCATGTGCAGAGAGATTATAGCTGTTTTAATAGTCCACAAATGGACTATTCAGGGATATAGAATGTGAATAGTGAGAAAGGTCATGATATGTGTGGTAACAACAGGAATAAGGAGCATTTTGTCATTAGGAAAGTGATGTGTATTTAGGGGAGTCAGCAAAGGAGTGGTTCATAGGAATGGTGATTCTCCTAAATTGCAAGGAAACTGGCTCATTTCTGAATGTTTAAAGGGTGCTTTAGTTTCAGCTATAAAGGGATATTCTAATGATCTATTTCAGGTATAAAGCAGGAAACAGGATGATTGTTGTGAACAGCAAAAAGGGGGAAAAATAATTTAATTCACTTCTCCTTTCCACCCTCCTTTACTGTTTTGGCAGACTGTTTCAAAAGGTGTGTTACTTGGTCTATCTCTATTCGATTCTGTTTCTTCTAGTTCCACATTGACACTTTACTGCATGAACTAGCATCTTTTAGGAGAGACATGCTTCCTGAGTTGGTATGAACTCTGTGGAGGGTGGGATGAGCTGCAGAGTTATAGGACAATCCTAAGAAGCCCATGTTGTTCCACATAATATGCCTACTTACATCTCAATTTTAAATGGCCTGCTTTGTATGCACGTGTTGTATGGTGGCCATTAAATACCAAGCAAACACTTCTCAGACCAGAAAAATCCTGCTGCTTAGTGCATATCTACCCTAGGCATTCACAGCTGTAATTAAGTTTAGCTGTCCTGACTCTCTGAAACCTGAACTTATAATCCACAATGTTCTTGGATGCAAACAAAATTCCGAAAAGAAAGACTCTTGCCTCTTTTCGCTCTCTTCTTGTCCCCCAAAGCTCTCCATTTAGAGAGCAGTAATGTTTGTAAAGGAGATTAAATACCACTATGAATCTGTGCAAAACTGTATGAGCAGCAGGAAAATAACCTGTATACAAACAAGACTGGGGTGTTATGCCAGCATGGATACGAATAAACGTAACCCTAGAACTGTTAAACTATCCTGAGTTTAGCTCCTGGGATCTGAATCCTACTCAAAGCCCCAGCTGAAATGATACGATACTGCACTCTCCAGCTTGGTAATGCTGCAGTGTTCTCTACTGCCTCCCAAATAAGCACTGCAGCAAACTTCTTGCTGAGACTGAAAACTCTTTCAAACAAGGCCTGGGGGCTCATGAGCTTTCTACTCAGTGCCTTGTAGGCTCACTCTGCAAAAAGGTATCTCATCTAAAAGAGGCCAATATCACACAACTGAGCTGGTGGGAAATTCAAACTGTAAAGAAGTCAATAGAGCTGCTGTAGCGAAAGTTAATGTTCAGAGTGAGATCACCATGTTATGATCTCATGCTGAACATCAGGACTGTTTTTTTCTTGATGATTATGAAACTAGCCTGAGGCCGGTCTGGTGAGTGTCTAAGAAAGATATTGAAGGATGTTTTGAGAGCCTGGACTATGAGGGCCCTTATCCCCAAAAAGTTGTAAAACAGTCTGAAAGAAGATGAGAGAAATGAGAGACATATTGTTACTTCCAGTTCTCTCCCCATCCATCCCAAAAATACAAGATCTAGCCATAGACAGAATGCACATACTGAACTGGTGAATAAACGCAGGCTCCAAACAGACAAGAGAAGAAATTACTGAGGGTGAACAAAACGCCTTGAAGGAATAATGGAATTCAACAAGCAAAGAAAACCCCAGCCATTGAGACTGTAGAACAATCTGTGGAAGTGCCTTTGCTTAGCATTTTTAAAACTAGACTCCAAAAAAACATTTGAAGAAATACTGCTGAGAAACATCTTGCATTCCTGTGGTTAGACTAAAGTAGTGTTGCCTGAAGCATTTTTCATATTTTCACATTTTCTTATAAATGATTAAAAAATATCTTGAAATTAGAGCTGTTTTCAGAAGGAAACCTTCCCAAATTCAGCTTCCTTCAGGTTTAAGTTTTTGTAGTATTTGTTTCAACTTTTTAAATATTTCATCTATCTGTCTGTGGAAAAATGATTGCAAATTTAACTTACAAAATCAAAGTGGAAATGGGTTTGAGACCTAAAATGAAGAATTAAAATGAAGAGAAATATTTTTATTACCATTCCTTCAAGCACTAGGAGTTTGAGTGGATGCTAAAGGTCAGGCAGGCTTGGATCCTGTCAGGCCAAAAAAAGGAAGCGAGTTTACATTGAGGATCTTACGTGAAAAACACCTCACTTTCAGATAGTGAGAGGCAGAGACTGTGTTATGATACGTATGTTACTCTCCATTCACAGCATGTGAAGTTTCACAAATATCTGAGGAAGGTAGAGGTCTAAAATCAACTCTTACCCAGCTTAGTGTTCCCCAGTATTTCTGGCATCTGCTTCTCCATTGACTTTATGGTAAGTCAACCCAAAACAATAAAAGTTGTTTGAGCATTCAAAATTCCCATTGATTTTTTTAAGCACACGGGTCCAATGAGAATTTAATGAAAAAATGAGGTTGATTGTGGATTTACACAGAAATATGAATGCTGAAACAGGTGAAAAACATGGCCTTTTCACCTGGTTTTCACTTACAGACTTTTATGGCAATTTGGCTCCAGGATTCAAAACAAAGCTTGGGCCCTCAGAGAGGCAGAATGACCTCAAGAAAATATTGACTGAGTGCCTGCTGACTCAAATGGCTGAATTTCACAAACAGCTTTTCTCAAAAGCATCAAGAAGAAAGAGATTGTATTTTGAATTTCAAATGAAATTTTGCCTTGAACATTACTTTAAAATAATGTAACTGTAGGGTTCCATGTTTGTCTCAATGACTTCCAGATCAAATTAGGTCAGTTTGCACAGCAGAAAAAAGTGTGGGTTTTGGGTTTTTTTTCCCTCCTCTTTGCCAGAATTACAAATTTAGCCTGTGATCTGAGATCCAAGTTGGATTCTTCCTTTCTTGCTCATTTATTGACAATCATAAGGATTATACAATAACAATGATGTTGCAATTACAATAGTAAATCTATGCAATTACAATAATAAATAGATGATGGAGTAGCCAGAATAAAGTCTAGCTTTCTTGCCTATAGCTAGGCAGGCTTTATGAAGAAAAATAGCTCAAACTCGTATTATGGTTTGAAGTCAATGGCATCTTTTTGTCAGCAGAGAATCAAACGCAATTCAGACACACAGGGACATAAATCTGTTCATTAAGTTAGTCACTTTTCAGAACACCGCTGCTTAGTTGTGTTAGTATTCTTCTCTTTTAGGGGGATTTTTTTTTTTTTTCTCTTTGGCTCAACATAGCCTATCGAGTCAGGCTTGTTTGGAAGATTTTTAAAGAAGTGAAAGGGCAAAGATTTCTTTTACTCTCTCTTAATTATCCTTCCCAGGAATGGGCTTGCACCTCCATTTTAAAGATGCTATTGACATGAAGTGCCTTTTGTAGTATTTTTGTACACAGTTCAGAAGTTACCTGCATGAGAAAAAATCATGGGAGCTTTCTATGGCTGCATGTTGAAATCCTAGCTGCAAAAGCAGTGAGTACTGACCTTTGCTTTCTGAAGAGCGAGTCTTCTGGCATGGAGATGAGTTTTCCTACTGCTCTTCAGAACTGTAAATAATGTTAGAACATCCTGAATTTGGTGCATGCAGCACTTTACATTACTATTGTGTATCTTAAAATAAACAACATCGCAAGCTGTTTATTTTGGTGTTACTATGTATGCATTTTTTAAACAGTGGTTACTTAAACAAATGTCTCTGTTCCCACAGCACTTAAAAGCTGCTGTTTGCTCATTGTGGTTTTTGGGTTTTGTCACTTTTGTTTTGATTATTTCTGAAAATCACACTCAAGGATACAGAAGACAGGAGTAAGTTGTACTTGATCCAAACAAATTCTTCATGTCACAGCTTTTTCTTTATGCCATTTTTTTCTCATGTTCCTAGCAGAAATAATAATTTTGCTTCAGACCAAACTTACAGATCACCAGTATTCCAGATGGGATCAAACTGCCCTCAAATGTGTTTCTGCAGGCCAGTCAAGCCATGCATTTGTTATGAGAATTTGATCCTGAGGTAGACCCTAAGATAGCAAAATTGTTTTAATAACATTAGTGTTGATTATTTATTTTATGCTCAGCAAAACAAAAGGTGCAGGGGATGAAAATGTACGGAATTGAGGGTTTCCACAGCTCCTTTCTCCTGCCTTCGTTCACCCACCCTAGAATCCTCAAGTGCCATGCAGACTTCTGCAGTTGGAAACACTGATAAGAGATTGATGGAAAAGCCAAAGACATCAACCTTTCTGAGTCTTATTGCCATAGCTTTGTGGCCCTCTACTTACCCAGGAAACTCAGAGGTCACTTGCTGGTCTGTCACAGTTCTGCTAGAGGGCTATGTGCTATACACTGTTTTTCCATCTTGAGTGGTAAGCTTTCAGTGATGTCTCTGCTTCTTGTATGTCATGTACACTACTCACAGATATTGATGTATTTGTCTAAATCTCAGTAAAAGGATTAGGAATGAACTTGTTATTTCCTCCTCTGCTCATTCTCCTCACCTTTAGAAAAAGTGACTATGGAACTGCGTGAGTGTGACAGTTATTCTACAGATGATCTGTTTCACTTTGATGATTTTTCCCAGGTCATCTTCAATTAGTCCTTTTTGCTGAGAACTGAGCTCGAATTATTCATTTGTAGAACCTGTAAAAGCTGTCTGCCTTTTTGCAACAGAAAGTAATCTCTTCACTCAACTGCTAATTGCCCAATGGTTTTAATCAAGCAAGATTCTTAGATAAGGAAAATGACTATTTGAGAAAAATTGTGACTACAATTTTCTTCCAACTTGTGTTGACTATAAACCAGTTTGTCCTCCTTAATTATGGTCTTCAAAGACAAACAGGTTGAAGGGAGTGTTACAGTCTTGGCACAAGTACAGCATATTTCAGTGCTTTGTTAAGCAAGTTGTGTGGTTTTGGGAAAGAAATACAAAGTTGCTTGTATTTTTTAAAAGTAGTTAAGATTTATTTTTTATTATTTATAGCTCAGCGGGTGTTGATTTTCAGCCTTGTGTATAGAGTCCTTTGCCTCTGGATTTCGATACACTAGATAATTTCTCTCTTGAGTAGAACTATGTGACAGCTAAGGATGAGAGGAGCATTTGGTAAAGACAACTGACCAACAGCAGAGCACTTGGATTATGTCACTGCAAATTGTAAGGGAGGACAGTACAGGATACCAGCATTCCACAGCCTTCCTATTCATTCCTAAGCTTTTCATCCAATTTGCAGAATAATTACATTTTGTTTTGTTTTGGGGTATTTTTGTTGTTATTTGTTTGTTTGGTTTTTTCATCTGCTGATTATTTCTCTCCTAATCATCCCTACCACAGGTCTTCCAGGTCTTACTCTTCTGCTGTTTCTCTTCCTGAGATATGGATTAAATCTGTTGCAATACTAATATATACACCTTTAATATAGTTTTGCATACTTTTTTCAATGTCAATAATATGCCAACACCCTAATTTGTGACTGAGATTGCTAACATCATTTACATTGTAGATGAATTTCCCCCCTCATCTGAGAGGCAAAAGATGGCAGAATGATTAGCATTTTTAAAATGCTGTTAACAGAAGTTAAAGCCACTTAGCAGCAGAAAGGTTTAGTGAGAAAGAGCAGGTAATGTTAAATATTTTTAAAGCGTTCTTTGTCTTTGTTTTGACTAGATAAAATTTGTTCTATTGGCCAGACCAATGGTCCACTGAGCCAAATAAGGGTCAACAGTAGGTGGTGATGGGGCCAAGAAATGGTGCAAGTATAGGACAATTCCAAAAGGCTCAGTATGTCCTCCAAGCTCCTGGTGAGCAGAAGTTTAAACACTTTCTGAGTTAAAAGTTTATATCCTGACCATAAAGTTTAAGAGCCATTTCTTTTTTGGGCCTGCTCTGAACCAAATCATATATTCATGAGCTACAGTTGGAACAGCTTAGCTTTGGATTATTTGAATCTTTGGGGACATTTGTTAGAATATCTTCTGATATGGAATGGGACATTTGAATAAGCTTCACATTTCATAATGCACAGACCTAAGTTTCTAAACTGTAATTTAAAAAAAAAAAACAACAAGGATATCAGTTTGCACTTAGTTTTAAATTAAACCTGCTTTCTTACTTGTAGGAACAGGAAAAACTTAGGAGCCCTGCAGTTTTCTTAGAAATTTTCATGAAGTGTTTGGAAAATCCTTTCTTCTTCATTTGGAGGGAAACTGCCTCTAACACCAGTCCAAGTCCTTTCAGTATCCCACTCTCCATCACTCTGATCGTGTTCTTCAAATGATTTACTCTGGCAAAATAGAACACTGCTCAGCCCATACATTTGGAAGTACACTTTTAAATAAATATCCCCAAAGTATTCTGTTTGAAAGCAGTGACACAGTTTTGCTGTAACCTACTCATGTGCAATGCTGAACCATTGGTAACTAGCTCTTGCAGACACTTTTTTTTCCTTTTCCTCCCC
>VWZY01004281.1:74877-89739 GCA_013399075.1 Chloroceryle aenea
TCACATAACCCCTTCAGAGCTGCTGGAGGGCGTTGTTGAGAAGTTGCTACCATTGATACAGTTGCTATTAATCACAGTCTGCCATGTTGTGACGCAGGTTCTAATAACATCCCATTGAGCTGCTGTTGTATGCTGGAGGCTTACCAACAGCACTAGGCCTTTGATATTCATCTCACACCAGGATAAAGAAAATGTAGAGTTTAAAAAAACCCTGCAAATAGGCAAAGAACAAAAAAACAGGGAAAACATAGCAAAATCAAAACCACACGCTTTCTGTGTGCTGCTTCGTTTACCATGGGAGCAGCAAAGCTATAAATCTCTGCTGTGTTGTTTGAAAATTGAACATGAGGCTGCTAAATTTATCATTCATTCTTTGTTGTTTCTGGGTAGTAGCTGCCTGACTTGCCTGACTTTGTTTTCTGTCCCCTCCTCAATAACAATTTTTGTCGTCATCGTTGTTTCGATACATTACACACGCAAATCAAAATTTTACTGGATCAAAGAATATTGGAGGATTTAGTAAAGTGCTCATCAAGGGGAGGAGGAACAAATTTGCTGCATGTTACACATCATGCTTCCTTGGCAACTGATTCCCTCACATTCATAATTACAGGAACATAATTTTTAAAAAACAGCACGGGCAGGGGGAGGGAGAGGGAAGACTTCCTTTGGTTAAAGGCATTTGCAATTTTTTTAAAAATTAGAGTCTTTGAAAAATAATGTTAAGAAAAGTTCACCCGTATGCTCTGTAAAGATTAGACCTGGAGCCTGATAGAACTGCACAATCACCTTCTTTTGTTAGCACTTCTTGTCCATGTTGAACTGCAAAGAAAAAAAGGTGGAAAGCAAGCCTGCTACAGATGTGACTAGCTATGAATATTCATGAATGCCATTGCTCCTCCTTTTCTACTGGCATCCAAGCCATTCTGATCTCCTTCTCCCCCTCTGTTTTCCTCTTCTCCTTTCCATTCCCTTTCCTTCCCTGAGACTGAACAAGACTGCAGTTTTATTTCGGTAACAGCCGAGTATGATACAGTTATCAGAGGCCTCGGAAGCCTTTTATGTCCACTAAAAAAACTGCCACCCCCCTAAAAAAACCAACAACAACAAAGGAAAAAAGAAAAAAATTGTAATTATCCACAGTTTTATGAATCCACCTCCCCTTAATGTTCATTATTTAAACCAGCAGCAATTACAAGTTCAAAGGGGTTTAGAGGGCCAGCAACCCGCATAATCACTGCCAAATTAAGCGGGACTCATTCGTCACAGAAGAGTACACTCTGAGCAGTGAATCATGCATGCAGTGACAGGCACTGATTTACATAAAGACGAAATCTGTGCCCTCTAGGGCTGAGCGTTACTTTATCTCAGTGGCCCTGTGATATATGCATTTTCTTTTGGTGTTAGGAAGGTTCAGAGACTGATGCTGTCTAATACATGATGTTTTATTCTCTCCAGCATCACTACTACTGCCGCTAATTCATGTATATGTGTATTTAAATAACAATAATCCAAACTTTAAGGTACTTCAGTTTCTGAAAGCAAAGTTTTGGCCAGAAACCCCTTTTCTATTTTGATACTTCTGCACCTCTTGAATTCCTTTTTTTTTTCATACCTGATTTGCAGGTCAAGCACTCACTCTTGTAAAAGATTACTTTGATCCCCCTCCCCCATTGAGTCAATATAGTATTTTTTTGAGAAATTTAGGTACTTGCACATGTACAGTATCAGAGTCTTAGACTGGATGTATTACTTCATCTGTAGTTTGCTGACTATCCCAAGACATTTTAAATCAATGTCGTTCCTCCTGAGAGAAACATGCTATAGGCTCTGGAAGAGCTGCTTCCATCAAGCCCATCTATACCTCTGACAGCAGAAGAGGAACATTTTCTGTTTGCTAGTAAAGGGTTCCCTTACCTTTACAACACTACTCTGACCATTAGATACTGGTTTATAGGTGCTTTCATATTCTGCTTTAAAGACCAAGTTCTATAGAGTTCATTTACTTGCACGCACTGAAGTTCTTGCAGTTACTCACGTAGGCGAGGTGAACAGGTCTTGACCCTTCAGGTAGCAAAGGACTAATGCAGGGAGTAGCTATACTCTTATACAACAGTGAAACTGGAAAAGTAGCTTTTGTGTAATTGTTACTTCCCTTCAGCTATGTTAGCTACAACTCTTTCCTCTACCACAATAGGACTGAGGTATGACTAGTACACACAGTAGTTTGAAATAGTACCTGAATTTCTTCCTGTAGGCATAGCTCATCTGAGTCTATTTAGGAAGGTTTATAATTGTAAGAGGTCTCCTTACATATAAAGGCACTTTACCTAAAGGACTTGATTTCTCAGCTGTCACAAAGACACAGGAGAGTGACCACAAAATATCTGACTATGGCCCCTTGACACAGATGCTGTTTCTACACCAGCTCTGGTGTAGATGAGAGGTAGCTGGAGGTGTCAGAAATCAACAGCGGTCTGATCAGCTCTTCTTTTTTCTTTGACATGCCACTGCACAGGGGACTGTGGTGTAGATCTAGCATTGCTGGCTCTCCTCCAGTTGAGTAAGTCCGTCTGCTTTCTGGTCCCATTAGGCCATGTTAGTGTGAGGAAAAGTAGCAGTATAACAGAGACTGGCACAAGTGTTCTGTATGAGAATGCGCAAGCTCATTTTTTGCACAATGTCACTTGCATATGAAAGAGACTCATATTGCATGTACAAATCACAGAGGAAAATGTTATTTGCATATGTCATTGCACTGCCTGTGCAAGTGACTGTGCGCATCTATGATGTCCTCCACAACCCTGTGTCCCTCTGATAGAGGCCAACGATAAAGAATTTGACTCTTTAAGGTAAATATCATATGAACTTAAACCAAAGCCTAGTTACAGGATTTCTTTATCTGTAATGGCTACTCTACGGTCAGTGAGGACACTGAAAATCTTACAGGTATAATTCAGATACGATTTTTAGGTAGTGATACATAATAGTTGAAACGAATTTTGTGGCTAGTAAATAAAATTGTAAACTGAATCCGATATGCATGTCATTTATTCACTGTAAAATAAAATGAAATGCAAACTTGGTGAAAGGAATATTATAACATGGACTAACATTTTTCTGTGGTAGTCTGTAAATTAAATCGGAGCAAAGGTCACACATGATGACAGCAGAGTCGTGTGTATGGACTGGTTTAGGTTTAGTCTGTTGTGCATAATGGAGTTCATGATTCACTGAAGTATATACCAAGACCAATGTTTGCAATATTGTATAGCAAATAACCCCTCTTATTTTCACCTTACTCATGTTTTTGTGTTATTAAATGCCTGAAAGATGTTATGTTCTTATCTTAAAGTTGGCAAATTCTTTAATATGACATTATTTTTTTCAAAGAATGTAGAAAGTTATGTCATGATCAATGATGGAGAGATGTGAGAATGAAAAACTGTTTTGTATAAAAACCTATATTGTACTTTTTTGTGCTTTATTGAACCATGACACTTTAGTATGCAGAACTTGGCCTCTAGGAGTGTCTGTCTTTGGATGTATCTGGCTTTCATATGCTGTCTTTAAATTTCCATGTGTTTATTGTGGTCTTTTGCAGAAAAGTGAATTGCTGAAATGTTTTAAATTATGTTCCCACAAAAGAGTTGTCAGAAAAGAGTTGCACAGCCTTTACCCATCTTATTTCTCACTTTGAGCTCACTCATCTTTGTCAGCAGTTTAAGATTTCAGGTTTTGTTGACCTGGCTTTTAAGAACTGCTGCAACAGGATTCAGCATCTGTCAAGGTGCCAAAGCTTTTTGTGCTTCTTTTAAGGTGCAGGAAAGTAAAGTATCTTGGTTTTGGCTGGTTTTAGAAAATAGCACGTTGACATGCATGGAATCAGGACACTGGAGCTGTGTCATCCATATCTACCTCATTTCAAAACTGAATGACTAACCTTTGAAACTGGTGGGATTTAGGAATTACAAGATAGTGGAATTGTGGGATATTGCATCTGGGGGTTGTTTTCATCAGTTCTGGCCCTGAGGGAATGGAGAACAATTAAAAGAATATGGTATTTCAATTTGAGATTTATTTACTAGATTTCATATAACTATGGAATAGTTACATTTGTCAAGCGTGTATGAATGTCACCTCAAACTAAAAAATCTAGGCTAGGCAATCTCAGGGAGCTGTGGTGATCTCTGTTAAATTTCTACCAAAATCTCTGGAAAACATTGGCATTCTTTCTTTCAGTCCTACAAAGAGCTGCACTGTGATGTGGCTGATACAGTGAGCACATGTAAATACTTAATATGGCAAACATCTTGTTTTCTTTCACTCCCTGTCTTGTGCATCAGCTTTCAGCTTTAATTTATTTTGATTTCTCGGTTTTAACTATGGATACAGTCTGTTGGGAAAGGCTTAGGGGATATAGTTGCTTTAATGATTGAATTCTATTTCTCTTTGGTCCAGCCTCTATGAAATCTTGATGCAGTGTAGAACTAAAGTACCCATCAATGTTCCTTTTATTGGACATACTTCATATATTGTGGTGAAATTATATGCATCCATATAGGCTGTTAGGGAAAACTTAACATGCCACTGATGTGCAGTGAGGGAGAGTTAATTGTGTAGATGCCCCAAGACTACATCAATGAGCAGAGCACAGTGCAGTGGTCATACGAATCTGTCTTGAATAAAAATTACCAAACAGGTTTTTCAGCCAATAGCCTAAGGTAAAATCCTAGTGTTAATAAATATGTGCAGATGAATGAGATCTTTTCTGTCTTTATCATTTATGAATCTTGGTGCTATAGATATAGGCACAGACATCTAGGAAAGATTAAAAATGAAGTTGGCATATGTTTTGCCATACCTGATAAGCACATGTTGTGTTTATTAATTCAGAAGTATCCTGTTGTGCAGTCCAGAAGCATTCCCAGAAGGAAACACGACTGACCCTCTTTTCGTCCCAGGAGAATGGGGCTTCTTTCACCTCCCCTACGCTGCTACCACCTTGTGTCACATTAGCCATATGCCTTTCCTCCCCCTGCAAACGTCAATCCTGCTATTGAGCAGCCTCTTCCAGTGCTGTCTCCCAGTACAGAAAAGCATGTGTCCACTGTGTGCACTGGACACAGGAAGATTGGAGGGGAAGGTCATAGCTCCACTGAAATGACATAGCTCCACTGAAATCCAGCTTTTGCCAGTATGTGCTTAACAAGTATTTGTGGCATGTCTAACGTATAGACTTAAGTGCACTGAATTTTTATGCTGGCACATTAGGATCAGGCCCCTACTTCTGTGCAATACAGACATTCATGAGCTGCATTTTCTGAATGCAATGAAAGGCACCTTTAGAGTGTTGATTTCCATCTTTACTGAATTTAAGTCTGAAGGAGTTGGTGCCTGCAGTGGCTCAATAGCAACATCATTTTCCTTCAAAATTTTGGATGCAATTTTAGGATCTGTTTAAAACTCAGACTCAAAAGAAAGTGGGCCCTATGTTGGCACCCTGCAATGGTCACTGTACAGTGAACAATTATCATTAAAGTTTGCAAAGATGCCTAAATGGGGCATGCACACATCAGACTATATCCAGAGCACATATCTGCTCCATTGATTTCTAGCTGAAGTTCTTAAGAGTCTGTTATCAGCCAGTAGATTTACAGTAGCTCTGAGAGTCCTCCAGTTTATACTGCTTAGATTGAGGCTGTTGTAGCCCCTGACAGTTCCTGGAATTAGGGAATGACAAAAGTAGCTTACGGTCACCTCATCTTCACCATGCTCATGCCTTGAGAACAATTTTTGGAACCAATTTTTCTGAAATGGAAATCCTTTGATTTCCTCTGACACTGATTGATGCTTAGGTGACATCTCCAGAAACCAACCATGCAGAACAATTCAGGGTTTGTTTTTTGGCTTTTAGCCAACATCCAGAAATCAAGCTTTTTTTTAAAAAAAAAGCCATGTAGTCTGAAAAGAAATAACATAATACCTTTCCAGATGTTAATTCTTATAATGTTATTTAGCAGTTATAAGGTTTTTTTATGTAAATTACGCAAACCATCAAGGTTGGTTTTTTTTTGGAATTGGTATCTTTAATGTCTGTACTCAATAAACTAAAATAGTTTTTATAATTTTCCAGCAAATGGCAAACTTTGTCTTTAACAGTTAAAGACTTCAAGAAATATTTAAATTTACTTTTGACAGTGTTAGCATGAGTGAAAGTCTTTATCTAAAGATCCCACTCGACTTTCTGAAGCACTTAAAATATTACCAGAAAATTGTATCTGTGGCTTATTATAGAAATAAGTAGATATGTGAATAAACTTTCTGGCTGAAAGGAATACTACAGAAAAGGATTTAAAGATGATTATTATTTCTTCTCTTTCTTTTAGTTTTGTTTTTAACAAGGCTAAACATTAAGATGCTGAGGCTAGTGATCGTTCCTGTATTTGAGAATTCCTTTTATTTCATGTTTATTGATTGGAAACCAGCTAGATTTTTAACATTTTGATAAACATCAGAGGGAGGATGTCCATCAACAGTATGACTTCACTGTTACAGATGACATCAGTATCCTTTCAGTTGGTCTTCTAGGCTCACGACCTTACTTCCGGTTGCAACCCCCACTTCTGCAATTGAATTTCCGCTAGGTTCGTGACCCCACCTCATAAATGCCATGACCTGAATTGGGGTCATGGCCCTTTGGTTGGGAGCCACTATCCTACATCCTTGTGCTTAACCAGTTTGCGATACAAATTCTGATTAATTTGCTCTGTAAAGATTTGAAATAGAGTAGCGTCCCCTGTTTTTACCCAAGTTGTGCAAAATGCCATTTCCAGGCGGAGGGGAATAAAATTGACAATAAAATAATTAAAGAAAAGGAATATTTTTTGTTTATGTTAAGAAGATTGTTCCTTTTTAGTGTTATTTCATAGACTTTTCTGAAAGTAATCCACAGCTGTACAAATGATTGTTAGATGTGAATATTTCTCTGTGTAGCTGAAATGACTGCTGTTAACTGTAAGCTATTAGAAATACCTCCACGTGTACTGTTAGAGAAGCTATATATCTGATAAATTCAAGTCTTTAAATACAGTGTATTGATAACAGATGTTAGCAGCTTGCCTAGGCACCTTGCTTAAATTATACGAAGGAAAAACGTTAGCTCATAAAATCATTAAGGTTCATTGTGTAGAGAGGTACTTTAAGACTGAGGTCTCCAGGCTAAAGCTATGACCAGGTGGGACTGGTCCAAGATCTTCAGAGACAGTATAATGCAAGGTGTTGCCATACTGATGAAACATCTGGGATACATATCAAAAACCCCAGCTGCTTAATCAGCATCACAGTACTTTACATGCATCATTGGCTAAGGGCTTTTTCCTATACTGAAACATTAGCTTTCTTATTTTAGTCTACATTAGAAGACAACAAACCAGATACTTCAAACATGTAAATGAAAAGGAGTATGGTTGGTGTATGAGCTGCAGGGAAAAAAATCCAAAACAACAGGGCAGCAGTTAGACTAAATTTAGTGTTGTCAGATCTTTTGCTTTCACCAAAATTGTTTTGGTTTATGTTCCTCAGATCAGTTTAAAAGTTGTTTATCACTTCAGAAATTTCTACTTCCTAATGAGAAGGAACAAAAGTCAGACCTATGGAAACTATGAGCAGTTGGCAGGGATTTCAGAATTGGTGTGTCCATTGGTTCACAGGCTAAGCTTGACCTGAGATAGATAAATGGATAGATGGATAGATAGATAGATAGTCACACATGTGTGATACATTAATGGTAATGGGGAGTTTACTGATGTGACCCCTCATGCATATCTCATACAAATAAAGTATGTTGTGCAGTCTTTTGACATGATTTATACACTTAGGATTTGATCCAAGTCCCAAAGAAGCTAATGGAGAATCATCTTTGAGAGCTGGAGCCAACAAAGGTAGTCACAGGCTTTCAGTATGGAGAGGGTAGACTCAGATTTTGTCAGGGTTTACCAGATTTTTTTCTGGTTTACTAGATAAATATCTTAATTAAATTGCCCTTGAAGATTGTCAGAGATGCTTAAAGACTGTCATCTCTCTACTTAAACACCAACAGTAATTCAAAGGCAAGAGGGAATCCAAGCCTTTCCACAGGGTGTAGCATCAAACCTGTCTTGCAAGTTGCTGAGCTGAAATGCTTTTCAGTGCTTTTGTCTGAGACAGACAGCAAATCTGTCAGGAGGAGTGTGGGTAGGGTGTATGAGGAAAACACTTGTGCACAGGGCCTATGTTTTTAAAAGACTTCAGTGAAGGTTGTGAGTGCTGTTGAAAAGTCATCCCTTGACATAACAGTTGGTTCTAAACCTGGCCATGGTTGCAGATTGAAAATTATTTTCACACAGGTCACTCAGTGCAGTCACTCATTTGCTTCAAATTCAAGTAATTGTCAGAGTAGATGCAAGAAGATAAAGATATGGGTACAACATGGCTTTAGAAGTCTCTTGACACATTTATAAGATGACCCCCAATTTTCAAATATTTACATGAGAAGTGAATGATGAAGCTCTTTTTAATTAATATCTGGATCAGCACTATATCAACATGTAGTATGTTAGACTTCTCCAAAGGTTATTTTCATTATATATGTTTAACAGACCTATTGCTATTTTGAGGAGAGATGGTTTTTTTGAAAAATAAAGATAAAATGTTCCTGTGGATGAAGGGATGGATGGAAAGCTGTAGAGTGTTCAGTGTGATGGATATTAGAGATGGAAAACTTGAGATAGGAATCTAACACTGGAAGTGTTTACATAACTTGTCTTGAAGTTTCTAAGTCATCAAATAAGATAACAAATATCAAGTGAAATATTTATACTTCAGTTGCATACCACATGCAGTGGCAAGATAGCTCAGTCTTTTAAGTTTTTGTTAGGCCAGCAGATACTATAGATACTAGATCCCTGAAGGCAGTGGCCAAAATTAGGGATCTACTAACCTTTGGAGACTGTGGGCTATGACAGCAGTATAAAGTTTTTGAAATAGTACCTTCTGTGACAGAAATAATCCAAGTGGGGTTCTCTGAGACCACTGAGAGACAACGGCAAAGTTCCATCATAAACCACCTATGATACATTTGCATATTCAGAAGAAATACAACTTAGATTTTCCTGATACAATGTTATGACCTCATATACAAACAATAGCTAGGCTCAAAGGACACTTCATAGGTTGCTAAGTGAAGGACTTTGAAGTTAGAGAATGCCAGATATTTTTTTCATTCCCAGTTCCACTCTCTATGTGGTGAATGAAGCCTGTATCTTTTCACTGGAGGAGAGAGAAAACTGTACGCATTCATGCAATTAAAGACTGCATCATGATGTGTATATACAATGAGCATTTTCCTGGGGCAAAGAAAAGGCATTTCCCTAGTCCAGTCATGTGCTTGCTGATGATTTTTAGGCCTACCACAAACACCATAATAAAATTCAGGAATCATTTCCACAGATACTTTTGTGATGATGCCCCTCCCTCTTTTAACAATGCACAAAAAGTACAAAACAACATAGCACAAAAAGTAAGGGTAAACATGATGACACCCCGCTGAAGTTGCAGGAGGAAACTTAGATAGGCAATGGGAACTTGGTGAGGACATTATGGTAAATATGCGTACTTTATGATTTCCTAAGTGTTTTGCAGACTTTACAAAGTGAATGATAGTGATCATAATAGAATGTTGTCCCTTAACATCTGCTCGGTCACATGAAGTCAGGAACATAGTTATTACATTTTGTTTGGAAAAGAAAAATAATTACAAAATCCCCCACCTGATTTCCCTGAAGCTCAATCCCTGTGCCTCTCACTAAATCTGTAAGATATGGGAGTGCCTAGTTATTAAGAGAATCAGATCACTTGTTAAGTCATTGTCTTCACACAAATTTGTACAGCACTGAATGCAATAATGCATACTAGTTGGGGCCCCTGAGTTAAAATAGTTAAGGATAATGAATGATCAAAAATAGATTCAGGTGCTGGATTTTAGGCACTATTGAGAGGAAATGGCATGCTGACTTTCTACTACAATTTTAAAAAGTAATATTAACAGTATTTTTTCCAGACTAACCTGTCACAAAATGAGGAAACTGGGCGATAGACTACAGTTATTTTTCCCTTTCTACATTTTTCTTCTTCCCCCAAATAAACAACTTCTCTAATTCTCTCCCTTCAATTTGTTTTGTGGATCCCAGAAGTATCTATTTAGCAGCCACTGGAGGCTCAGACAGAACTTTTCCCCTCATCAGAATTTCTGCAGATTCTCTTATGGCAAATTAACTTTTACCTTGCGCCTCCATCCATCAAAATGCTGTTTCTACCTTCAAAAAGATTTGCTTCTCAAAAGAATCAGTAATTTCAGAAGAAGTAAATTCCCTCCTCCTACTTTCATGCAGTTGATGAGAGTTCTACAAGCACGAAATATGATTTTAGGTATTGTTCACCAGTGGTGGTGTGTAAACCAAGTGACCTGTGGAGACCAATCACATGATAAGAGATCATGCAGGAATTGTGAATCGATCTCTCAGGATAAGAGATTGATAGAAAGTCTCTTCAGGCTGCCAGGATCGAGGTGTGCTGACTACACAGCCTTCTTTCCACAGCCATCTGGAAGTTCACAGGCTCCATTAACTTCCAAGGGCAGATCATCAAAACTGGTGTTTTGCACTGGCAAGAAAGAAATACCCCGAGCAAAAACTGAAAAATACTGTGGGCAGTCCATGTGAATTCCTTTATCCTCCAACCTCCTATTCTATCAGAAATACCAGATTAGGTCATGCTCTGGCCTGTTCAGTAGGGAAAATCTGTGGAGAACTATTATTAGAAAAGCCAGAAATTCTGGAATAAAGTGGAAGTATTAATAATAGCTGTTAATTAATAAAAGCTGTATAATGGTTATGATAGGAAAGGACAAAAGTAATTAAAATAATTCCATTAGCTCAAAAAGGGTTTCAATATTAATACAGAACATGAAGTCCTGAAATTCCAAACTCCCCTGCAAAGTATTCATTTGGAAATAGCAGGGAAAGCTGAAGATAGTAAATTGTACCTATATAGAAAATTACCTATATAAATTGTACCTATATAGAAAATCATGTTATATGAACAAATAAAATGCTAATGTAAATGTATGTTATAATGTTTACCATTTCTATACTTCTCATATTTTTCTTTTTATATTTCAGTAAATGAAAATAGCTTTTTGTTGCCTTTGTTTTTTGCACAACAAATTTAAATGTAGAAAAGTCTGCCTGTCTGCAGTTGTAGATCAGAATCCACAGCACCTGTAGAGAGTCCCATTAAAATCCAAATATGGATATGGGAGAGCAAGTTGAAGAGTGTTGGAGGGGGAGCAATGTGACTTCATTGCCCTCTATCACCATTCTTTTTTTTGGCCGCCTTACAGTGAATAATCAACTGAACTTAGATGGCACAGAGAAGTTGCTATATAGGCTGCTGAGCTCTACAGCTAGCAGACCTGCCAAGTCTTAAACACTGAGAAAGAGACATTTGTCTGACTTCTTTCACAGTGTCCCATGTATTTTCAGAAAACAAGTCATGCACTTGCAGCTTTACTTTTGGGCCCCACAATTTCTGTTCTGCTTCATGATCCCTTGTGCCAGACCTCAGCAGCTTGATCTGTAATCTGTCAGTCAGCTATAGTCTGGGCCATGGGAAATCATGGAGTGGGAGAGAAACTGCTGCACTGGGCTGCTCTTTAGAAGTGTAAATCCAGCAATCAAAAGAGCCCTGACAGAGACATATCTGCAACATGGACTCTCTGCCATTATGTGAGAGGATACGTGCCTCCCACACAACTCTTCCCCTTTTTCTTGTTCTGTGGTGACCTGACATGTGAGGTCACATGCACTGGGGCCTTGAAAAGTTGAAAGGTCTACAAAGCCGCTATACAGCTGGGAAGAGTGTGCTTCTTATATAAGGATGACCACAGGTATAGGATTCATTCCTGTGCTTTCAAAAAGCACCAAACCTGACCTCCAGTAAGTGTAAATAGATTGTAGGCAACCTTCTGCAGCTAGAAGCACGTCCCCAGAGTTAGCTTTGAGACTTCATTTAATTTTCCTGTAATCAGAATAATAGTCTTTTTTGACAAGGTTTAGAGGGGAAATAGTCTTTCCAGGTTAAGTTTCTGGGAGCTCTCCTGGGTGCTCTGTCATCTTCCCAGCACAGACCATAACCAGTGAACAAAGCACTGATAATAGTAGAAATAAGTTATCGAGCCTCTAGCAAAGACAAAATGCACAGAAACTGCCCAGCTGTGAAAAGTTAGCATTAATGGTATAGCTGTGCAAAAAACTTGGAAATAATTTTACACCTACCCAACTACTAGAAAAACTTGTGAAAAGAAATGCTACAATTATGTTTTTGCTAGTGTGGAATATTGAGTCAGGTCAATAGAGATCCTTTACTGAACTTTCCACTGCTTCCTTTAGATACATATTGGAGACAACTTTGCAAGGGCCCATTCTGTCTTTTGAAAGCACTGGAGATGCTGAAAATACCATGGTACCTAAGACATTTGGAGCTCTGTTTCCTGGAATACATTTTTAGCTGCATTTCTAGGACATACTGCAGATAGTCCAACGAAGGGCCATGAAGATAATTAAGGGATTGGAGCATCTTGCATATAAGGAAAGGCTGAAAGAGCTGGGACTGTTTAGCCTGGAGAAGAAAAGGCTCGTGGGGGATCTTTTCAGGCTATAGGAATACCCGAAGAAAGGATGCAAAAAGGACAGAGACAGGCTCTTCTCAGTAGCGCCCAGTGACAGGGCAAGAACCAAAGTGCACAAACTGAAACACAAGAGGTGCCATCTGAACATCAGAAAACAGTTTGTGAGGGCGACTGAGTACTGGCACAGTTTTCCAGGGAGGCTGGGGAGTCTTCCTCCTTGGAGATATTATAAATCATCCGGACATGGTTCTGGGCAAGCAGCTCCAGGTGGTCCTTCTTGAATAGGGTGGTTGGACCAGATCACCTCCACATGGCCCCTTCAACCTCAGTGATTTTGTGATACTGTTAATTATAATATATTTTGTGCGTGTGTTTTAATTTAATCTGTTTTTTTTTTTATTCACTATGCTTTATTTTTGGCGGGGTAGGGGGAGGTGTTAGTGTTTGGTGGGATTTTTTTTGAAACTATATGCTAGAAGTAATTAATTTAATTTCAGAAAGGGAGCCTCATAGCCCTTTATAGAAGACACATAACTGTTGCATGTTCTGCAGGCTTAGAAGACCTAGTGAGATTCTTCAGGAAGATGCACTGACTCTCTTTAATGATAGTATGTTGGTGTCAAGAAACCACGAGAAGTTCTGCCTCCCATCACAGCAACATGAGCTGCTTAGCTGTAAATGCAGAAGTTATGTAGGGCAGTTGGAATCCCTTGTCAGCAATAGTCAAGGTATTCAGGGGCATCCCAGTGAATGGAATGCAGAGGTACTGGGAAAAATGGGAATTTTGGGTAGCAGTTACCCAAAAATCTGTGTTGTTGGTGGCAGCTGGCAAGAAGTTTTGGGGAGACAGTTGGAAAGAAAAGCAGGAAGGGATGCCAGATGGATTTCTGAAAGGCCTATTTACAGCTGAGCCTCTACCCAGCAGCGTTCTGAAGAGAAAGCGGCACAGCTTTGGGTAAGGTAGCTGTGAAGGAAAGCAGCTATTGAAAAATCCCCCGGTCCAAAGATGAGGAGGTTGAAGTCTGAGATGTCTGAGATGTGCCTGTGTTGTGTGCAGAGATATGTGCTATTGGTCATCATGAGCAAGGGAGTGCAAAGAAGAAGAGTATGGTATTTTCTTCTCTATAGCTCACATCATAAATGAACCTAAATATTAGGACAAATCAGCAAAGACTGATAGAACCAATCAGTGCCAGATGAGCTTTACCTTGTTCAAGCCATATAGCAGACAAGAAAATCCATCAGGGTTAAGTCCTATCCAGCCCTATTTAAAAGTTCTAGAGTTTTCCATCGAGACGTTTCATTGCTTTCCTCTCATAGACTTCCAAAGAATTTATCCTGAGGGGCTATTTCTTCTTGCATTGCAGTTACAAGGCATTAGTTCATGCACTGCCGGTATGTCAAAATGTGTAGCTGATAACTTGGTTACATCATTAGTTATTCCTACCTCAGGTGGAAAAAAAATAGCTGTCTTAAAGTGCTGCTCAATGTGCATGTTCTGCAGATTCTCACCAAGGGACCTGTGGTTACCTCCGCCTGATGATTGCCCTGCATTCTTCTGATGTAGACACCAAGAGCTGTTGAAAATAATTGAGACACTTGTCAACAGAGTGGGAGACTGGACTTCATCAAAACTGTTTTAGTCTCTGGGACTGATGACCTTTCGATGGAGTTTGTTTTAGTCAGGAATTAAGTGTCCAATCCTGTATAGTGTGAAGCGCCTTCTTTGAGGTGCCGAGTATCCCTATTTTCTCTTGCAGTCACTCTGGTGCTAAGCATCTCTGTCAAGGCACTGAGCACTTTGCAGAATAGGGCTTCAAACTGTCTTTGAAAGGAGAAACAAGGTTTTCACTTCTGTTTTTTTAAACCGTGAATTTAAATTTGAAATACAGAATTATTGTGAGTAATCCTCTGTTCATCAAGAATGCCAGCTATAAAAGAAACTCATTTAGCAGATCCAAACCAAAATCACTTCATTAGCTAGAACTGGGTTATAAAAGCAGGTGCTTATATGCAAGGAAAATACGTGCAAATTATTTTGTAGAAAAGAAATTCCAAGAGTGCAATTCCACGATTGTCCTCTGCTATTAATATTAGTATTATAATAACAATCCTAATGCATAAAAAAAAAAAAA
>VWZY01004281.1:89749-114749 GCA_013399075.1 Chloroceryle aenea
TTTTTTTATTTTATTGCTGTAAACTGAGCTAGCTGATGAACAGCCTCTAGGGAGGAGACAGGATCACCCTTGTTTCCTGTTCAGCCTTGCTCCAGCAAAAATCTAATGAAAGAAAAGAACGTAATGGCCTTGCAACCCAGGTAAAAGGTTCAGGAGAGTTCACAGGTCAATTGATTTCTAATCTTACTTTACGTTATATTTCAATCAAAAAAACCCAACCCAGACCAAAAACACTCCAGTGTTACAATGCAAATGTACGTTTGGCAACAACACACTGTTTTATATTGCCTTTGAAAAAGAAAGGAAAGGCAAAATAGTCCCTTACAGCAGAGGGACAACTATCGGTAAAATGCAGTAATGAGTGTTTGAAAGATTTTGAAAAATTCTTCTGTTTAGCTCTGTGAATACATATGGTGATATATCAGCATATATATGCACACACAAATATATTTCAAGGTGGAAATATTTATTTAACCTGTCTGTAAGCATAAATAGCAAATCTGCACTGAACACACTATCAATTAATTTACTGAAAATTGCACCACTGACCATTTCTTTACTGTGCCATCTCGGTATGGAGACGGGAGAGATATTAGTTGCATCACTGTAGAGCATTGAGATTTCTGTAAGTTGTGATCTGCTGGCATGTAATAACTCGATCTGCTTCATGCAGACAAAATATATTAAAAGTATGGACGAGTGAAGTTTGTGCCCCAGGGAGAAGGCAAGATAATGCATTGAAATTGTTCAGAGGTAGTTAGATGCCTAATGGTCTAATATGTGAGCTATGTGAGGTCTGGGGTCTGGTTCTCATAAATTCTGGCTAGACTGATCCTGTAATTTCAAGAAAAGGATAAAAGCGTTAACCAGAGTCATCAGTGTTCAAGGCCCATGATGCTGGATATTATTCATGTAAAGATTCAAGAAAAACACTAAAAGGAAAGCTCTGGAGCATGTGTGTTTGTATGTGACAATATACATATATATATATATAAAAATATGTGCTAGATTTTTGTGTGTGTAGATATATGCACAGAAACGTACGCAGAAAACATATGTGTACATTTACACAGAAATTGTGCTAACAACCGAATAGTCCAAATAAGGGCTTTTTGCTGTGTATTTTTTTTTCCTTGAAATCTGGTTAACAGTCTAATCTATGGAAAGAAAAAACGCTAGATCTCATTTTACTACTGCTGCTTTGTAATATACATGCTATACCAACAACATTTTTACATTTGACGGCTACTTATCTTTTTAAGATGACTTGTGTCAATACGTATTAGCAAAGCTTGCTTACGATTACAGCAAAACATTATTAATACAATGCTGATACACTTGTTTCCTCACTTTATACAGCAACTCTGAGCATATTAAACCATTGAGGTCACTCCAGTGGCTGAAGTGTTGCCAATAGAATTGTGTATTATGATTCCTGATAAGTGCATGAATGTAGAATGATGTTGCCTTAATCCACACTTATAATTTTGCATCATCACTGCACACTAATCAAGAATTTGCTATCTCAAAAACTCTGTAGCTGTAGAATTGAAGTAAAACTGGAATCATAACAACTCTTCCTTATACAGAACTTGCATGACGCAGCATAATAATAATAACAAAAGTATGCAGGACTCCATAGCTTTAATTATACTTTATTGTTTCTTTAATTGGTGTTTATTTGTCCCATGGCTTTCTAGTATTATAAAATGTAGTCATTCTATGACTGTAAGGTGGTCACCTGGACTTTACCATGGATTTCCCTAAATCTTTAGTGGGAATGGAAAGAATCTCTGGCAACTCTCTACCTCCCTATAGAATGAGTTCTCATCAGCCCCACTGGGCTCTGACCACTTTCTTTTCTGGTCTCCAAAGAGTTAGACTGTGTGATGGAAAAGATCATCAGGTGGCAGAGGAATTCTTATCTCTTTCTTGTTGTTTGTCAATTCTTTCTTTCAAGTACATCCTGATAAAAGAACTCTTGAGTTTTTGCCTGAGTGTGCATGATTTGCAAATGATTTTAGTAACTGAGCTGAATATCCTTTTGCCTTGATACATACATTTTAAATTTAAAGAGAGGACAGGATAAGAAAGCATATCAATAAAGCAAGAGGTTACATTACCATCAACATTTTTTCTTTGTCTGTGATATATCTCTGTTTGCTCCTTTCCTGTTTTGTAATGAAGTATTCTCTTGATCAACTCACATACCAATCTCTATGTTCTTTGACACCAGAGATCTATCTCCATAGTGAGACCTTGGATGCACAAAAGACTGAGAGGGAGTTGAAAGGGGCCAGAGGATGAGTACTGCACGTTACAGTGATCCCTCAGAATTTAATTAGGTGCATTCAGAAGGTATGATCCATTTCTTAGGTGTTGTCACCTGTGTGCCAGATTTACAGAAAAAAGTACTGATAAAGCGGGTCCAGTGGGGAGGAAGCAGGAGATATTCTGGTCCTGTGTAAGTCTCTTCTCCACTCTGGGACTGTGGAAGTGAGGCAGTTTAGAGTCCCATTACCACTGCTGCTTCTGAGCTGGTGTTTTCCAGGGTTTCCTGAGCAGGATTATGTACTGTTCTGAGTTTACATTTGTAGAAAAATTGTTGGCTCTCCTGCAGAAATATTCTGGTTCAAAATCTGTATCTCTCTTTGAAAAGAGCCCTGATTTAACATTTCTAAATTAAGTTTTCTTTATAACATTTCCACATGCATTTTCAATTATTATTTTGAAAATTACAGATTTTTGTCAATTCTTAATTACAGGGCAATAACACACCCATGTCTATTTGACTGACTCATTTGGATGATTGTTCTGACAAAAGCAAAACTCATCTGCCAGGTTTATAAGGCTGAACTATCCAAAAATTCCTCTAATTTTGAGCTCCTCAACTCAAAACTTACATTTGCACACACAAAGATCGTAAACACATGCAAACTATGCAGTTATATGTATGACTACTTGACCTATGAAAACAAGATAATTAGGATTGTACCACCTGAAAATTAGAGGTCAGATTAATGCCACTTGGATAAACTACCCCTCAAAATTTTAGCAGTAAGTTCTATAGAGCAATTGCAAACTATCTAGAGCTGCTTTTCAGTAATTAAATGAGTTATTAGGTAGAAAATTGGGAGCCTAATGAGTAATTTGAGATGCTAAAAATTCAGCTTGCATTGGCAGGACTATGGAAGGTTTAGATATTTTCAGAAGATGTTCCTCATACCATTGACCCAAAATCCAATATGCTTGAGAGTATTAATGTATTTTTTTCCTGTGTGACCTTTTAAAAGCTATTAGGTTCCCAAAATGTGAGATGAAACATAGATGTTAAGTATAAAATAACAAATCCAGAGCCCCATCCTATTTCTGAGATCAGAAGTGTTTGTGTATTGTCTTCTTTCTGTCTGTCTAATTTACTCTGAGGAGGGCAGAGACTGTACTGCAGCGTATAATGGGGATATCATAATTCCTTTACTTTCCAGCATCTTGCCTCCTCCAGGGAATGGATCAGACAGGCAGCACACAGGACAGTATGACCTGTGAACATTCACAAACCAAAACACAGCTGGAAGGTCTAATTTTAGGTTCTTTAGCCTTGATCATGTCCCTTTAATGTATTGAGTGGAAAAAGAAAGGCGTTTAAAGTACAGGAAATGTCACAGAAGTCCAGTTCCAAATTACTCTTTAAATAGACCCTCTTCATTGATGTGTTTTTCCTAGACTCTGGTTTTGTTTAATTTTTGTGGGGCTTTTTTTTTTAATGTGTGTGAAATTTGCCAGGTTGACAGCCCTGGAGAAAGAAGTCCCCTATCAACAGAAAGTTTACTGCAATAAGAAGTGCTAATTTGCATTTCCTACAATGCCTTGCGGGTGTGCCAGAGCCCTGACCTAAAGGGACCACCTTTAAGCTTGAGAACGTAGTTTAGTTTCCACACCTCATTCACAGTATGATCTAAAACAAATGGAGAAACAATAGGATTTATTTTTATTTTCTGTTGAATCTAATGGGAGGAAGATGGGGCCTCAGACCTTGGCTTTTCTTAGTATAGTTTTGTATGACGTTTTGTAATTTTTTCCCAAGATGCTAAAAAAGCTGAAGATTTCCATGCAAGTATGTGATGGAGAGATTGCAGGAATTTCCAGACTGCACTTTTAAAAGTAACATTGTGTTATTTCTACAGTGTCATGCTTAAAGAGCTATTTCAGTGTTTTACCAGAATATGATACTGATTTGGTACTTTTAAGTACAAAGGCTGTATAAAAACATTTACAAAAACTTTATCGGAAAACAAAATTTCTGGTAGAACTATTGTTCCATTTGTGAAGGTTTTACTTCCTTAGCTTTCTCTTTTTTGGGGATTTTGAGACATCTTGCTTTTGTTCATTTGTCTTTAATATCTTAATCTCTCAGTTAAGTGACTCATTTTCTTGGTATACGCTTCTTTTATTTTTCTGGAATTCCTCAAAATGTAGGTGTATGAAAAGCAGAGTATACAGAATGGACAAATTAACTCTAATGTAAGCGTTGATCCCATCTTGCAAGTGTGCCAGCCCTGAAGAGAAATAAAATCTGAACAGCTACTTTGCTATCAGCTTGTATCGCCTGCTAGGTCTGAAACTTGAGAACATTGTGCTGTGAATTACTGTGTCACCCTCTCCTACTTAGAACCCACAAACTGATCCGCAGCAAACTTCAATTCCATCAAACCTTTCATTCCTAGTCTAATGGATTCTTTCCAATCATCAGATGGGAAAGTCAGAAAGACTTTCCCAGATTTGTGTTACAAGTTCAATGCAGAATCCAGACAAATGGAAGACGATAAAACGCTATGTGACTTTACTCGTGTGTCCAGTCAGTCCAGTCCACCAAAATTAAAACTTGTTACATGTTTTCCTTGACTTTTTTAAGATCAGTTAGGCCACTTTAGGTGATTGTAATCTTTGAGCATTTGTTAGCTCATATATGTGGAAGACAGATAGGTCAGAAACTTTTGAGGCTTGTGGAGGAGGTAGATAGAGGAAACTCAGCTTTCAGACTCTGCAGCTTGTCTTGAATTGCAAAAGAGGAATATTGTAATTTTGCAAAATGTGTTTGTATGGTTCTTCTGGTCCCTTTTTCCTTCAGTAGAAACCTCGGGCTGTGCATAGTCCTCCTACGGTCAGACTGATGGAATAGGGCTTCAATTAATGGTGTTTAGTGATATATGAAATGCAATGCAATGGAAACAATGCCTTGTGTTAGATTTTAACAGTACTCTTCTTACTGACAGAAAATTATCCAACAGATAAGAGGTATCTTAACTGCTTTGACAACTTACATTAATCAGCATTTGCTCTGTAGAGACAGACTCCTGTTAGAGATCCTGGGTTAAACTCTTGTTCAGAGTCAACCCTAGTGAGTAGCTGATGGAAAAGTATTTAAATAGAAAAAACTGTATCAGTTTGCAAAAATTATACCATGCTAGACAAAAGGCTAAATTTTTCAGACAACACAGAAGTATTATAAAGATATGCACAACAGAAAATACTTGATCCAATTGAAAGGTTCTACAAATACCTAACATAATACATAGATCCATAAATAATGAGCTCCGTTTTAAACTAATTTCCTTAAAATAAAAAGACAAGATCTATAGAATCTGCAGAATGGCAGCAAAGTCTCAGTCTAAATGTCCTGTTCGAGACCTTTGAGAGACAGCTAAAATCTGAAAAAAATAACTTTCAGGCAAAGTAAATCTGGGGGAGAAAGAAAATTTAAAAAAAGGACCAAAAAAAAAAAAGCATGGTGCACATTATTTAACAGTGTTAAATAATTCTGGAGACCTTTTCTTTGAACAGCTTTAGTGCTCTCATTTGTAAGAGAGAGGGATTTGAAATTTGGCAGGTGAATGTTAGGAGTGTGCTTTTGCTTCCCATATAAAAATGTAACAATTTGGCCATGGTTTAAGGCTTAGCAAAAATCACAGTTCACAGATGCTTATCGAAGAGTTCCTGGGTTTTGATAGCTAAACCTCCAGAAATTCTGTCTTAAGTAGCCATAATTGTGAATTCCACACCACCTTGTGCTGGTGAGGCTGCACTTGTGCTGTAGAGGGACTGCACATACTATTGCAAGGCTGCTTCAAAGTGCCTGAGATGAAAGTCCTAGCCAGGCATCGAAACAATGAGCTATTATCCCATGCATACTATTCCTTCTGATACCCAGCACTGTGGTGGAGGAAGTAGTCAGAGCTAAATGTAGGGGACACCAATGCTATCCAAGAGAGAAAGATCTAGTTTATGTCACACTGACAGACACCAACAACGCAAAAGAGAAGATGAAGGGAGGCTGGCTGATTAACAAGGCTGGCACTATACTGGGAATTAGGGAGACTCTGACTGTGAAGGAATGGAGCTGAAGCACTGGGAGACGGTGACAGAATTAATTGGGTAGGAGTGGACTGGAGGAGGCAGCTGTTGGGACTTGGAGCCTGGGACTGGAGTGTGATAACAGAAATGATGACAAAAGAAGGAACATTGGGGCCAGTGAGGTAGATGATGGAGACTGGATGAAGAGCTGGGACCTGACTCCTTAGTTGCCATTTTGCTGCAAAAGAGGAGCCTCACACTGCACTCTTCTGAAGGCTTTTTGTAAGGATGGATGTTGGAGGCAAACATCAGAAGGAAAATGCCAGCCAGCCTTACATTACTCTTCTGTGGTTGTTCTTTCCAGATAGGTGTGGGATGTAAAGGATACAGGTGACAGCACCCTGTGCTCAGTCCCTGGTCTAGGAAGGTCCACAGCAATGGAGAAGGACTGTTTCAGGGGAGGTCCTGCTTGGTGCTGGAGCAGAGCATCCTCCCTTGTTCTGTGGGGGGTGCTGCAGATGCCAGCATGTACAGGCTGGAGCATGTTCAGTACAGATGGAGTCTTTGAAGAATTTAGCTGACAAACTCTTAAATGTCTTTACTGAACTGGTGCTAATTGAAAATTTTCAAAGGTTTATAGCTTGGCCAAATGTGGGTGGATTTTCAAAGACATGGCAAAAGGCACATCCCCAAGAGCAGGGCCATCCCTTCTCCAAATGTTATGCTTCTGTTCCAAAGCACGCTCTCCTCAATTAACTATAGTGAGAAACAACATACCAATATTTTTCTTTAATTTCATTTTCAGAAATGGCTGAGTCATTTTTGCTAAAACTTTTCGAAATAATTGAGGCTTGGGCAAATGTTCTGCAGGGTAAATATCAACTTGAAAAGCGAAGTTTAGCAAATGGAAATAGTGTCTTACAAGAGGAATACCTGTTAGGCTCATAATGAAACGAAGGGGCAAACTTTAGGAGTCCTTTCCCAGAAACTAGGAAGAGAGGGACTGGCAGTAAGTTACTACAATTTTGTAGCAGTGCTCACAAGGCCAGAATTTGTCTTCAAATGCGCACCTCACACTGATCGAAAGGCGTACACAGGTTAATTCAGTGAAGATATTACTATTGAGTGATATGCCTGCATGGAAAGCTTCCTTCTGTGATGTTGCCAAATGTAGTGAGGCATTGGCAGTTATATAGTGATAGCAAATCACCCAGTCACGTAAATTAAAGTTGCCTCAGGGCAGCTTAAATTTGTGTACCTAACTTGCTCAAAATATTTCTAAACTTTGCCTTATAGAGCCAGCATGGTTTACTCATTCATAGTAGGTTTCATCCCCTCTCCCTTCATCCTTGGATGTGTTACTACTGGTTTTTACTGCCCAAGTGCCCCTCTGCATCACCAAAACTTCCAATAGGGGAATACTGTCTTTGTATCCATGTTTACAAAGAGCTACACGTTATCATTTTTTGAGTGCACCCAGACAAATCTAATGAACTCAAATTCTAGCCATCACTATTAAAACAATGATGCACACTGGTGAAGCTGCTGGAGAAATATCATTTTTTGACCTATAGCAAGAACACTTACCTTTACATCCCATCTCCCATTCCTTTTTTGCAGAAATGGTGGATAACACATTTCCCTTAGGGCAGATTTAAAGGCATTTTGTATTATGACGTCTAACAAGTAGGCTTCTATCACTGTGGAGGTGAATAAATGAAAGCCTACTTTCACCAAAACAAAACTTACTTTCCTCCAGGTAGTGAGTTCTGTGTTAGAATAGACATCAACATGACTGTGAATTCACACAGTTAAATTCTACATTACTCACTTAATTCAGGTGGTAGGGAGCAAAGGCCACTTCTGCATACTGGATGCCATGGACATACGCCTGAGATCCTTGAATTACGGTCTGGACTACCAAAGGTGTGCCTGAAATTGGCAAATACTCAGTGTCCACTGGAATCCCAGAAAACTGGTTAAGCCATTGACCTTAGACACCAGAGATGTTCATCTGGGAAGTGACCATAATACAATCAGTGGGAAGTAGCAGCTGTCTCAGTTTCTGTGCTATCAGATTCTCTCATCTGGCAAAACAGAATAAGGGAAGTCCTCCACCAGCTTCTGTCAGTAGTGTGTTAGCATCACAGGTGGAACTGGAAAAGTTATTTGGTGTCCTGGGTTCCATCAGGGTTAATTATCACAAGGAGCTGCTGGCCCAAGCAGTTGGGAGGGGTCACAGCTAGGATAGACAACTGAGAGAGCCAATGGGATATTCGATACCATACTGAATCATGCCCCTATATAAAGAGAAGGCTGGGCAGGGCTTAGTTTTTTCCAGCTTGCTTCAGTGTGGCCAGAGCAGGGAAAATTGGCACCTTGGGCACAGGTAGAGCCTTCCTAGCTTCTATTACTAGCTTTGTCTATCATTTCACTAGTACTATCATTAATACTGTTGTTTTCTTCTCTCTTTGTGTTGTTTTATGAAACCGTCCTTATCTCAACCCCTGAGGTCTTGTCTTTTTTTCTTCTTCCTGATTCTCCTTCCTATCCCAAGGAAGGAGGCTGTGGGAGGAAGCAGTGGGTGAGTGGATGCATGATGTTTACCTGCCAGCAGAGGTTAAACCATGATGTTTGGGAAGCTGGTAGAAGAGAGATAGACAGAAGCAATCAGTGAAGTGTAACAGGCAGGTTGACTTTTCTATGCCATTAATTGAATCGTTGCTTAAATTATGTCAGTTGTATCCCAGAAAGTACTAGTAGGGACCTCCAGCCTCGGCTTTATGTGGAGAGCTGTACAGGATGCAGAGGTCTTGTCTGGAGTTTAGGGAACACATTAAGCTTTTGTACATCGACTCCAGGAGCTCTTCCTGTTCCAGTGTGTGCTGTGCTAATAGTCCTTAATCCTAATGAAAGATTATGTGTTTATTTTGTTAGGCAAAAGGAGCTGTAATTCACTTTGATGTCTGGAGAAAAAAAAAAATAAATTGCCCATACAGCCTTAAGTATATTGCTAACCTTAAGAAAGGCTATATGAGGTAACTAGAAGAAGTCTATATCAAAGAAAGCTTCCTTACAGTTGCTCAGAAAGTAGTACAGCTTAAGGTATTTTATACCAACCTATAAGGCACTAGATTTAAATTGGTGTGCAGTGAAACATTTAAATATACTATAGAAAATGAAATATGGTCCAATAGGTTTTTTATGGTCTGGCTATGCTTTTTCTTTTCAATCACTAGCCTGGGGCGAACAAGTCAGCTTTAAAATGTCTATTTTAGCTATGCTTTTATCACCTCTGTCTTTTAGGAAGTTTGATTTCTTTTTTTCATTTCTTCTCTTTGATAAAAAAGAGTGGAGATCTCTGAATGGGTTATTTATCTCTTATGTTAAATCTATTTATCTCTCAATGAATGTGCCATTTTAGAAGTGGTTTATATTACTAATTAATTTAATTTCACATACTGTACTCCATGTTAACACATTTTCTATTATACCTGTTAACATGATACAGGGCCTTCCCTCAACAACCTTACCTTAAAGCATTAATTGCTTTCCTCTAAACTTCAGATCATGTTTGATTTATCTGGTTTCTTTGTATAAAGATTCCTTAGTTTACAACGTGTACACAAGTCATTAAATTGGTGTTGATATTTATCTAGCACACTTACCAACTGGTGATAGTATACATCCCTTTATGAATTTATGACTGGGCCATAAAGAGAAGTGTCAGAAGCCCTGTTGTTGTCTCTATTGGGTCACTCGGTTTATGTTTAGAAAGACAGCATGAGCACTTCCACTGACTTACACAGTGAATTGAAGGATTGATGCCTGTAGTCAAAATCTGTTACAAATTTCTAGCCATGAATTTATTTTTTTTTTCCCTTTTTGAGGGGAAAAGGTGAAGAGATTGGATAGGAGGGAAGGGGTAAAACAGCTTGAGCACATTTGAAGGCAGTGTGGACTTCATCTGAGATACACTGTTGTTTACATAGAGGGAAAACTGAACCAAAATGCCAGATCCTCAAGCTATGTGAAGTTTGGAGTCTGAATCCAAGTATTGCAGCTTGAATTCTCTCTGGCTCTCAAGAACCTAAATGTAGATACCACATATTAAAATGCATGAAAATGAATGATAGTAAATAATCAATGTAGAGTGGGAAATCTGGTCCTTTGATCTGTCAGGTTTCATCACATAACACAAGCATAAGGACATATGGTATTTTAAAGCTGCATTTGAAGAGATGCCTACGCTGACTTTTATCCTTATTTACAAATAGTCAGCAATAAAGGCTGTAATCTTGCAGATAACACTACGGATGTGCATAAGTCTTCTTGCACAGAGTTCGTTTTAGGATTGAGATGTGATTAATATAGCTAGGAAACATTTGGAAAATGCATGCATGCTGTCAAATGCATTAAGTGAGCCCAATATTATAGCTCTTAAGCAAAGAGTAGGTAGATGTATTTATCTCTACAGGTTTGTTTCACGTTTAGAAAGCTGTATTGTTTCTGCAAGCCCTCTTCATTTGCTATTTCACTGTTACATTTACTTCCCACTCATTAAAGCTCTGTCCTGCTTTCCTCTACGTATGGATGACGTCTGTTTGCTTCAGTAAGAACTAATTGCACATGAGGCGAAAGGATTCAAATTAGGATTACCAATATATGACCACATGGAAAAAGGAAGCATGAAATAGTCTAATTCTTTTTAGATGCAAAGTAACTTATGAACAAAACCCATTGTGGCTGATTCTCACAAGCTTAATTATTGTGAAAGAAAAATTAAAATGGGCAAGGCTAATTAATTTGCTAAAATCCATTGTTAATGCAGTGTTTTGAGTTCCCCTGAATGCTGCTCTCATGACATTTGGTGTCTTTCTAAAGAACCATCCCAGCTGTAAACATTTTTTCTTTCTTTGCTCTGAGAATCTAATCTTCCATTTAAGTAAGTAAATTCCGAGACCTCATGATTAAATAGAAAGTTTGGGAAGTCGCACTTACATGCTCCTTACACCTTACAGGCAAATAAAAATCAACCTGTATTTTTGAAGTCTGTTGCTAAAGCTCCGCTTTTTTTAAGTTTTTTTCACCTCTGATGTTGGATTGTTTTAGATGTGGGAAGGGGTAAGGTGGGAGCTGCTTGGCTTTTCAATATTTAGGATTAGCAAGGAATGAGTGGCTGCATGGCTATTCCAAAGCCTTTTTAAAGGCTGCTTCATATATACTGGAAGAGCTAGTATCAGCTGGCAAATTGCTGCTGTATGAAATAGTAATCAAAAGATGTGACAAAAGCTACGAGCACTCTCGACTGACTCTGGCAGGGCTTATGCCATTGTGGGATTATTGAAAAGCACTCCTTTAAAGCTCTGCACGAGGAAGCTGAGCTGCCAAGAACCTTGTCCCCGAGCACTCATTTCCAGCAGTGGTGTTTGCTGTTGTGAAGGGCTCCACTGACTTCGGCTGATCTGAGCGCCGCTCCTCCTCATAGGGCAAGCTCACAGGATTGGGCCCTTGGATGATACATGTAGGACTCTGGAAGACCAGCTTTTACTGCTCATATGTTTGGCAGGCAGATTTGATAATCAGTGCTGTTCTAGAACCTTACACCATCTCAGTGAATATAAATTGATGGTGTAAAGCAAATGGGCAACTGGCGGGGAGCCAAACACGGAGGGGAGAGAAGACGGTTTATTGTTGAGGGGGCAGCCCGGTGTTCTACAGCAGAGCTTTCTGTTCACAACAGCTCTGCAGAGCTGCTGAGTTCGAGTGTGGCCTCTGAAGTGTATGAAATAATAACAGTTTTATTTCTCCTGACACAAGCACGGAAGCTGTTTGCTGCCACCTCAGAACTGTTACCCTGCAATGCAAAAGTACCAACAAGGCAGGCTGGATGCAATGTTATTATAAACAGTGCCGCAGTAAACTTCAGGAAAAGCCCATTATACGGTGATAGCCTGTTTGTCAGGAGAAAAGTTCACTAATGTATATGGAAGCAGAGCTCCTTATTCACTGATACGCCTGCATCTATTTTGCTGCACTTTTACCTTTATTTACTGTGCAGGTGCTGTTGAGAATAACCTTGGAAAACACCAAAATTCAGGAGGCCATGTACTCAGATAGTTTATACTGGCAGAGAAATGGTGTCAGTCCAAGGCAATGGATGTTATGGTCCATTGTTTATTATTGCTTTTTAATATTTTAGGATTTTGGTTGGTATGGAAGGAAGTGGGTTTTCTCTGTGGTTGCTGCTTTATTACTGTAAATCACTCAATGAAAGGTGCATATAAAAAAAAGTGATGAATGAATGATAGCAGGAAAAAATGAACATATGTACATGATAGAATTCAATTCTATTTTAACTCTAATTTGTGCTCATATACAATCAATTACAGTGATATGAGCTGAGAATTTCAATGAGACCTCAGGGAGTTTGGCACCCATTTCTTATTTTATCTTGATGGGATTAGCACCTCTAACCCTAAAACTTCTTTAAAATTCAGCCATAATGTCAGTCCTTCCAAAGCGTCCTAATTCTTTGTTAGTTCAATTATTCCAGGAATTATTTTACACTCAACAGAAATGCAAGTACTACCTTATGTAGTAGGAATAAATTAATAAAAAAATAACTTACTTTGCAGATTCAGTGAAAACTTGAGCATTTTGACTACTCTCCCTGTGTTCTTAAAAATCTGATTGCTCATTGAGGTGTTATTTTTTCTTGATGCATAAAACTAGTGCTATTTTCTGTAAACTCATCCCTGGGTTCAGTTGTCAGCTGTGGATTTTTCCTTCCATAGGACCTTGTGTCAGGCACTAGGTATCTCTAGGCCTCGCTTTCTTCACCCCCAAACAGCTTCTTTTCTTCTTCTTCCTTGCTTTCTTTTTCCAGGGAGTGAAGTAGTAAGGTTTTCATTTCTTGTATTGCCTAACATTCATGAAGCAATTCGAGACCCCTGTCTGGAAAGTATATGCACAAAAATATGAAGAATTACAATAATTTCAAATAATCTTTTTTTATTGGCAAGTTATGTAAACTAACAAATGAAAATGGCTTAAGTCTTTTTTAACGCTGGAGAGCACCTTGAAACTTTTATGCTGAATTCCAACAGAATCTGAAAATTTAAAATCCTGTAAAGGAGATCTGCCAGATTCTTCACTATATACTTTCTGAAAAAGTGGAATAAAAGAAGAAATCAAGCTTGCCTGTTTTTTTTTTTAATTAATAAAAAGTAAGCCAACTTGTTAGCATTTTGTTGAGGAAATAATTGTTTTTAAAAAGCAGGTATGTTATGCAAATCAAATGATTTACTGAGAGTCAGTTCTTCCAATAACTGGATGAGCCAATTCAAGTGTGACTAGAAAGCCAAGAAAACAGCATATAGATTAAGATTTCTCAAAACTTTTGTTCCTGCATTATTTAAAAGAGATGCAAATTACACCATCTTAGTATTGATTATGAGCAAAGGTCCAAATCTTGCTTTTTTTACCACCATTTAAGATATAGGGCTAAAAAGTGAAGCTTTAAAGTGGAATAGGTACCCCCATTTGACTTTGTAGCTTCTTATCATGCGACAAAGTCTGTCATAGCTTTCTGTGATTGCAGCTGGGACAAGTGACAGGAGTCTTGTTAACTTACTTTGCAGATTCAGTAGAGGTATGTTCATCAGAAAGATGTAAAGACAGGCTTTTCAAGGTTGAAAAATAATTTTTAAAAAGCTGCCACTATACCTGTGGGGAATGGATTGAGGTAGAAGGCCAGGTTGTAAGAGTTTGGTCTGCAGATTGTAGGAGAGGATATTTTTAACATCATTCAGTTAAGAAGAAAGAAGAGGATTAGTTCTTTAAAATCTAGGTGTCCAGAAATCTGAATTCTACCTCTTTTTCATAAATAGATTTAGAGTCATGTATAAGGATGGATGTGCAGATTCATCTGCTCTTTGCTATGGAAGTTGCACATCCATTTCCAAAATTGGAGTGTGAGTAGGAACATAATATCAAATTTTCTGTTTACTGCTGAGATTCTTATCCCATAGCCACCTCCAGAATATCTGAGAGCCTCCTGGATGGTACATCATCTTTGCACTGAAAAAAACCCCTTTCTCTTCAGCTGTTTCTCCCTGCTTCTTTTTAGAAAATTAATTATTTTACAGTTGCCATCTCTTCTGAAAATTACAGGATAATCCCAGTTTTTGAACACCATGTCTGAATCTCTGTCTTCACTTGGGCAGGACACATGGTGTGAGAGACAGCTGCTAAAAACTGTGCAGCTATTACAGTGTATCAGTTTATAAGCCGTGAAGTGTATGTACCAGCTCACACAGATTGTTGGTAGGAGTGTGGTACTTTGTTATAAATATATTTTATTGATTGTAAGCTATCCAGAAGAAACGGGCAGTAAAAGATCAAATAAATTACTTGGCTTTTGTTTTTGGTTGCCTAATCTCTTAAGAATTTATGGGGACTCCAAGCTCCCAAAACACTGACACGGGTTAATCTCACTTAGTGATAGTGGATAGCTGTGCACTGGGTATTCAGCAAGATGGTGGCCTCAGAGGAGGGGATCCCATTATTTGTGGAAGGGTCAACAGTATCCACTAAGGTCAGACTTCAAACATATTTAGGTCACTAAAAATGCAGATGAGCACCTTGTCAAATTTTTAGAATTAACTAAATACATTGCTTGCCCAGTTCTCACTGAAATCAGGTGAATTTACCACCCAGCTCCCGTTGCATTGTTCTTCCCCACATCTGTAGGTGCTTAAATATTTCTGTGGTGGCACCAAATACTTCCTGCTTCTTTTCAGTTTAACTCAGGACACCTACTGCATTGCAAAATAGTACACCCTTCTGAGGAAAACACTTTGGATTGAGGCCTTCCCATATGTAAACGTTATACATTCTTTTAACATTTTCCTAGTAAATATTTTTAAAGTGTTACAGATCTATGGCAGATGTTTCTATCTAGTGTTTCCTAAGCATGTATGTATGGGGTTGTAATCTTGTATGTGTGTTTTTCCCTTTTAAGCCTGTGGAAACAGGCATGTTGTGCTCAGTGGTAGGCAGAACATCAACACATACTATCTATTGTTACACCTGACACTACTGCCAAATTGAGGAAATAAACAAAAGAAATGTGGAGGGGATGGGACAGGGGCACTTGCAGAGCCCTTTTCCACGTGTTTGCCCTCTCACCACCCCACATACCCAAGCTGCTCTTCAGAAGCTGATTAAAGTTAAACATAATCATAGCCCATTAAATGAGGCACATGCACTAATAAATGCTTTCAAAGCAGACATAATTCTTTCTCATAGATCTTTATTCTTTTTAGATCTGTGTTCTTCTGCCCCTTGTCCAAGAAGACTATTTCAAGGAAGATCACTGCACCCTGCCCCCAAACCTTAAAACCTCATCACTTCTCCTCCTGACAGTGACTGCTAGCCTGATATTTCAATATTGGCTACTAATGTTCCCCTCTTACTTCCTATTACCTGTTAAAGCTGGCCAAATTCAGTTCTTATCTCCTCAAAGGGACAAGGCTCCAGGTCTTGTCTCTGTCAGGAATTTCAAAACTCTGTACACAAGATACCAATGTAGAAACAACCAAATTGTGTAGGACCCAGAGGCAGAAAAGAGGGCTTTGCAGGAAGGAGTTAGCACCTAGTCTTCTCTTCTGGCCTCGCTGGGACAACAACAAAACAAGATCTACATGTAATTTGAAAGCAGCTATCCTTTGAAGAACTCAGATGCAATTTCCCTTTGCAGAATTTTACTTTGGAAATGCTAGTAAATCTACATAAATTCAGGGTTTAGAACTCATCTTTGAGGTTTTGAATTCAGACTTAGTGTGAAACTTAGACTGAACCACAGCAGTTTCACCTAGCTGCCACATAATGACATCAATGGCAGCACTGAGTTTTACAGCATTTGCCAAAACTCAGATGAATTCTCCAACAGTGGTTCAGGGTTTCATTATTAATGCGCTATCTTTGTGCTACAAAAGTTGTTGCAACCATTGCCTGAGCTTTGTAAATTCTGTGTATATATATAAACAGATAAGTAAAAATTAAACTATATATATTAAAAATGTAAACATAATCCCTTATTTTGGGATGACTAGTTTTCTTTCATTGTAGTAGGTCATGAATATTTTCTGGCAAGATATGTCACTAGCTTATAACTTCATTAAGCTGCAGACCATACCTTACCCTTTCACTAGATCCCTGAAAAGAACTTTTGTGCGTGCCAAACAGATATCCACTTGGTCTGTGGCTCTTGAAAGGTAAATTGCCAAGTTCCAGCAAGCAAATTAAGAGGTGCAATGAGAGCTAGCTGTTGCATTCTATCAAATCCTGCTACTGAATGTGTTGAAAAGCTTGCCCAGAGCCATGGCCTCACATATTTATGGTATGAATGGGAGACTCTTGGAGCTATGTATTGCCATAGTTCCCATTTCTTTTGTAATAAACTAGCTCAGCAGATGTAGCTTAGGTAAAAAAAGGAAATTCAAAGTCTCCTACTTAGAGAATAACCAAAACAAAGTTCTCTCTCTGGTCCTCTGTCTATGAGCCAGACCTTACTTGTACTGATTAGTGTTTTATTCTGTGTGTAACCCAATGAAACTCAAAGGGTTCTCACATGGAAGAAAGTGCTGCTCAATAGTATTACTGCCAGGATACAGTACAAAATATGTTAAAAAAAATAACCTTCAGTTTTGAACACAACACAGATTAAATCAGAGCTTTAGTTTTCCAAGTCACTTGCATCATTTTCTTAGTTCATAAGTTTCAGTGCTGAAGAAATAGGTTCTGCATAGCTTACTTTTTCCTTAATGATAGATGTATGTCAGTTTTTGCAGTATCAGTATGCAATTCACTTCAAATGCAGAGCAGATTTTGATCTCCGTGCTAGTGACTAGACTTGTGCCTGTAGTCTACAGGTTTCAGAGTATTTTGCACAACATTTGTAATAGGATTTGCTCTGTCTACTCCACCTATGTATTAAAGTAAAAATAGAAATGTGCCATTGAACTTTGATTTTATTTAGCTTGGTGGGTGCACAATAGCTCTCAATTATAGCAGAAGCAAAAGATGAGCCTGCGATCCACAAAGTAGAAGAAACTGAAGAATCATGAATTAATCTAAAGACTGCTAACAGAGCTTGTTAAACCATCATCCAACAAGGTGATGGTGAGGGAGATAATAAATGTTTTTGTGCCTGTTGGTACTTTCACTTGTATTATACGAAGATGTTTCAGAAAACCTCAGTTAAATCTTTCTGGGCTCTTTTTTCACAGTTTACATATTGGCATCTGGATCTCAAGAAAAAATGACTTTCTATATTAATCAGCAAAGGCTAATAAATTTACAATCCAGATTCCACTGAAGTCTGCAAAGAACTTTTATTGCCTTTGTGGGGTAGTAGGTTGGCCCTTTAGCTTACCTTTCATGCTTAACAGTGCATGAATCTTTTGTACTTCTAGCTTTATCTGATATTGATGCCTAACTCAATTACATATAAAAGTAAGAAGAGTCTCCTCACTAGTCAGCTTAAGCCACCACTTGTTGTTGCCTGTTTATGAGACATTTTTCTACTTTATAGTCTTTAATCTGAAATTATATCAAGTGCTGTAATAAAACTGAAAGAGATAATATCTATGGCATTTCCATGCCTCTGCTCTGGTGATAACATTATTTAACAACACTAGCAAGTTAATTAAGACCTTACTGTCGTAAATCCATGTTGCCTTCCTCATTAAATTAGACTTTTTGAACGTATTGCTGAAGTTCAGAAAACTGTTCTGGACATTCAGCAATGGATACTTCACTAAATAGTCCACAATATGTTATGTACTCTTTTACAGGATAGAGAAATATTTAATACTCGTACGTTTAGAGATTCACGTGTTTATATCTGATTAATTCTGAACCTTCCTTTCCTTTGAAATCACGAAGAAAATATTTATGTTTCTGGGGTATTTAAGGTATTCTAATCTTTTCACATCCATGTTTGTTCTCATCTACATGTTATATAATCCCCTTTCTGTGTTTTCTTTGATCCTTGATTTATGCAGGTCTGTATCCTAGCTAACAGAAGTCAGCTACTGAATAAATATACTAGTTCCTTGTCCATTATTGTTCATAGTGGACATGGTTGTTTTGATTTTTTTTCCTTATGAATTGTAAATCCTGTTTGTAGCGCAGAAAAAGATGAAACTGAGCTTTAGGTTTATGGCTTTGTGAACCTTGTATTTTTTCATAATGTGCTTGTAAACTATCTGTAAGAATTTAGTTTAGGGCGATCAAAAAAGAGCCAGCTCTGCTAGGTTAGATAGAGGTTCAAATTCAATTAAATCAGCCCTGTAAGAACTGATTCCCTGGGTGTATTGCAAGGCAGGGCACTGGGATTGTTTGGGACCAGATTTGTGAAAATCCTTATGTGGTCCTGAACATAATACACAATCTGAGGTTCTTCAGCTTATCCAGTCTTGTAAAAAGAATTAGTCAGTGAGATGGCTGAACCTTCAAAGACAGCTGTAACTGTACTGTGTAGGTACCACTGTTTAATATTTAATGTTGGTTCCATTCCTAAACATGTCCATGTGACTCACAAATTCCTACTCCAAATTGGAAAGGCTAAGTAAAAAGTACTGATATGAAATTATCAGCTGCCTCAAGCCATAGCTGGTAATCTAGGTGAGCCTGAAAAAAACATTGTGGACATGAATATATTCAAAATTTGGGAACTATTGCATACCAGTATCTGAAGGGGTTTATAACAATGCTTTTTTTGAGTACCATACCTTACCTCAAAACCAGTGACTGTATAGGGTCAAGAATAGATATTTACCTCTAAATTGGGCTGATGGGGCTGATCTTTAGCATAAATAAAGGGTTTTGATAAGCCTGCCAACAGGTAAAGATTCACATTTTGCAGCAGAAAAATGTAGGGTTCACCAGACAGATTCATTCTGTTACACCATTAAAAGGGACCCAACTCTGCATTTTGATATTAATGAAAGGGACACTATTTTTAGTAGTGCTTGATTATTTTCTTGGCTTGCATTGAAGTGTTCTCAGCCCCCATCTTTGCTCCAGCTCTCTCTTAAGGAATTAACAAAGCAGAACTTGATGAGACACTTCATTCTAAGAGAACTATTTTAAAGTATTATTTCTGTCTTATAGCTTCTGTTCACTGCTTTAGGATTTTCTCAATATGATTTTTTTAATTCAGCATTTGCAGTAAATATTTTTGCCTTCATTACTTTTGAGAGTACTTTACCATACTGATTTGTTAGTCGTTTGAAAGACTCTCTCTGTGTTGGCTTCATTACAGATTTTGGTCTTCAACTAGTGTTTTTAATTTTAGTCCCTGTTGGCATGTATCAATTTATTCTACAGATGCATTCCATGTCTTTTCAGTTATTTTCTACACTAGTTTTAAAATATTACCCAAAACTCTTCAATATTTGTCTGTAATACAGATTTTGTATTTCAGAAGATTAAAGTAACATTTCTGTATGTTTACTCAAAGGTTAAGTTTCTTTAAATTAGGCTCCAAATAAAATTCTAAAGAAGATAATGGCAAACCACTCACTAACTCAATGGAAATAGGATTTTATATCCAACCATCTAGGAGATATGATATAAGATCTAGGAGAAGAAAATCACTGTAATACTGTTTGGTTTTATTACTAGGCATTGTGCTTTATGCCTGGAGACTGACCTGAAAACCATCTTTTCAATATCATATTCCTCTCTCCAATACTTCCTTGTTATCTAAAATGCATTTTTAAAATATTTTCTATCATTTCATCTTTTCCATAGCTACCAAATTTACCTCTTTTTAATCTATGGGCAAAATTTAAGTCTAACTTTGAACATCTCTCTCCTCTATAATTCATTCTGTCACACAACTGCAACAGAACTGTTTCCAGTTATCTCAGCTAACTTTATAGTTCTCTGAGTGCAATCTTAATATTTTCCTATACAGCAATAACTGCTTTTTTTTTTTAATTAATTGCTAGCTACAAAGTACACCATTAAATTTTCTACTCTCCCTATCATATATTGTTCTGTTTTCTCCATAGATTCTGTTCTCCATTCCTTTTGTCAGACCATCCCACTATTAATTCTACTTTCAGGGAGCTCACTGTCTGAAAATCATTAATTGAAAGACTGAGGCCAAATTGTCGGTTTATTCTTAGGTATCAAAATCCTGAAAATTTTTTATAGCTTTTCTGGAAATTGAGACAACAGTAATATGTTAACATTTTCACCAGAAATTCCATCTCTTTCCAGGAAATAGAGCCAAATAGTATTCGATGAACGATAATAATTAGTGCCACCCTTCTTGTTCATGTGACAGTCAATGTACAGGCCACTCATTGTCCTTTTCATTTAGCTGAAGGAAAATTTTCTGGGGGAGAATTTTGTACAGAAGATTACAATACATTTTTTCTTCTTGCAGCACCAAAGAATATGGTTCTCCATCATTGTTCTGTTTCCAATGTGATGGGAATATTTTATCACAATACTGCATGTTATTACTTTATTAATCATCCCTCTTTCCTTCCTTAGAATGTCTATTTTTTCTTCCTGTAAATGTGCTTCACAAGCTTTCATTCTGCAGCCACACAGCTGGTCATCTTTCTTTTTTGTTGTGTCTAAAAGCTGCCATATGTCATCAGCAACCCTCTCACGTATATTGAACTTCTTTAGCACATCAGCTTGTCTCTTTGAATGTGTTACCTGATGTCTTTAAAGTGGCAAAACACAACCAAGTTGGTCCTCCTGGTCCTTTGTTCATAAGACCAGCAAGAGTCAGGATTATAGTAGAGTCAGGATGTTTAGGCCCTTGGGTCATATCTTTTCTGACTTTGCTTTTTAATTTCTACTTGCTTCAGCTCAACTAGCACAATATGGCTCAGATCAGCTCTGTACTACCCAGTACTAAGTATGGCTATCCTTTACAACAGGGAAGCCCCAGGGCTTACTGACACTGTTGTGTTTGGCATTAGATCATCCATGGCAAATCTCATTCTCCAGCTCAGTCTGTCTGTCCAGGTGCTTTATTTGGTGCTCACCATTTTTAGTATGGGTGTTCTTCTCTAGGAATTAAACAAGACATAACAGTCTTTCTGCTTAAAATGTTAGCATCACTGCTTGAGAACCATTACAAGGTGTCTAGCAGGACATAGGCACATAAGAGAAGGTTATTTATTCTCTGGGAGAGCTAGATCAAACAGATAAGCATAAATGAAAGTCTTGAAAAGTTTTGGTTTAGGAGATACCCTTAATCTTTTCTAAAAGCATGCTTAGTTTTTTGGTCTTTCTGTTCTGTATGTGAAGGCCCCTCTTCTCCACCATTTTGGACAGCATATACTGTTAAGGGAAAGAAAAGGTTGTGATGTAATGAGATGGGTGATATTTTAGATAGCCAGGACAGTGATTTAAACAGAGCCCCTACCAACACAGTCTGTCAGAAGAATACACTCATAGCACTGTTACTGTTGGATTTTGAAATGTCCTAAATGAGTTGCAGTCATCACACAGAATCAGAAGTGTTTCCATTTTGGAGCTCAGTCCTGTGTCTGAAGCATAGCCTTATCATCTAGAGATAGAGAACTAGGTGTTTTGCAGCACTGGTATTTGACCATCCAGAAGCACTGAAGACTTCATGAGATACCCACGGTTACCTTGGCAATGAAGTTTTGAGATATGTTCAGTCAAATGGGAATTTTTAGAGGTGGTGAGATATTCAAAACTCTTTCCTTTTCTATGAGTGTTAACTCATTGTTACTGAGATTAATTTTTAAACAGACAATTAAGGAATGCTTTTAATAGGCTGAGATAAGTTAAAGGATGACAGTGTATTCTTTAACCCTGTCATTTGTAACAATCCACAGCATTTTGTACTCATTGAGCTTTTTCAGAGTGAATAGCTTAGATTCACAGAATTCTTTCACAGATTCTTTCACCTCCTGATCAGAAACTACCCTCTATTTTCCTTCCCCTGAATTCAGCTTTCTAAATAAGAAAATAATCTTATATGAAATTGTATAATCTGTACTTCAGCCTGAGTAAAATTTTAACCTAAAAATACCCAAACTCCCAAGTCTCAAACCAAATCCAGCTGGGCATAGATGTCACTTAAGCACCACTTTTTATTATCATTTAATTTGAAGCAAATCGACAACATTTATACAGAAAAAATACTTAAGAATCACATAGGACAATACTGACGAGCCATCATTAAGCAGTTTAAGATCTTGCCTTCACATCTGTGATGCATTTGGCAGGGATTTTCATCATGAAATTATGAACTTTAGATGTTCAGAGAAAAAGGAGCTCCATGGTACCCTTCCCCGGCACATACCTGAGTACTGAAGTCTGTAATGACACTAGCCTGTGAGAAATTCAGAAAGCAGGGAAAGCTGTGACCTGTACCTTAAATTCATCTCAGCTACATCCATGCTGATGAAGTGATGTGTCATCATTGCTCCCATACTAGAGTATGTATTCCTACAAGAAAGTTTAGCCATTGCAGGAGTGACTGGACTAACATCGCCTGGCATCCAACAGTGTACAGACTAAACTGCAGTTTTCAGTTAAAGAATATGGAAACTGACAAAAAATTATTATTTGTGGTCTTTTTCCAGTTTTCAAGTGCAAACATACCAAAGTTTATTTTGAATCTGAGCTAGTCAGACATTTAGCAATATAGATCAAAGAAGAAACGAAGGCCTCCCATGCTTATTATTTCAATATGATGTCTGTTCTAATAAAGTGTAAGAATGCCTGTGATAGACTAACTAGTAGGAATTTTCTGGTTCTGTAGTTTAGCCTTAAATATATACATATATTTGTAAATTAATCAGAAACATATTGTCGTGGTTTCAGTTCCTCGGAAAGCTGATTGTTTTCAATCCTTTCTTTAATCTTAGAAATATGGTGGCAGTCTGCCAGCACACTTTCAGATAAACAGTCCACTTCACATTTAAAAGCCATAGAATCACTGATGTTGAAGGGGAAAAAATCAACGGAAAACACCAGTTCTGTTTCTCTCTTCCCCAAAATGTGGAACATTATTTAAATAAGTCTGAGTTGTTGTGCTATTGTCCCTCACTCTTAATTAGAAATAATAAAAGCCATCTGTGCAAGGTGAATTTTGATAAGATCTCAGCTTTTAAGTGTTTGTTGATCTTGTGTGTACCAATTTTCAAATGTCTTAATAGCTCCAGGATGGCTATCACACTGAGTAGGCTCACTGATTTCCATCACGCTCTGTGCTGTTGAATGCAATTTGCTTTATGCGTGGTTATATTTCGCCTGAAATTTTAAGAGCATACTATTCCTTGCAGTACAATAAGTATTTAACTGGATAAAACTGTTTCCATCTGAAGGAGGTGGTGGTTGTTGTTTGGTTTTTTTGGGGGTAACACCAGCTCCTTGCAGTTTGGGATTAAAAACAATTAAAGTGAGTTGTTTTACATGGATTGCATACTGGACAGCATTTCTGTGGCTGCTTTCCAAACACAGGATTTTCTAGAGTCTCATTTTACCGATTTCTTGGGGCCCACATTCAGGATAAAGAACTCACACCCCCCCCCAAACCAAAAGGAAATGCTCAGAAGTGATTGTCTCAAAGACTGGAAATGGAAGACAGGATTTCTTTTCTTTCAACCTGTGTTTTCAGTCAATTAAAATTTGTACTCGGGGCTTTTCAGTTTGAAGCCACCCCTGTGTCTGTGATGAGCAATCCTTCTTGTTTGTGCAGTCATTCATTATCTCCATTACCAAGAGGAGAATAGAGGACAATTACATTGTTTGGACGAATCAGAGTGTTAGGAGGAGTATTTATCATGGTGGCAGAGTGCAGCACCTGACAGCGCACGATTGATGGCCAGGAATGAGTGTGAGTGGCCAAAGCAGCCTCATATGATGCAAATTACTGACTGTGGATTCCAATTTATCCTGTTCATTTTTCTTGCCTTTGCTGAAGACTATTAGTGGTTTTTGAAGCAGTGAAGGGGTCATTACTAATGTGGGCTAGAAGCAGGAGGGGGAAGGAGGGGAAAAGCCTTCTGTAATTACACAGCCTTCAAGAAAAGGCTGTGGGCCTAGCCAAAAAAGTGTCAACACTTAGCAATCAGAAAAATTTATTTTCATTTTATCCTTAACCCGTATTAACTCAACATTATCATCTTTCTTTGTTAATATTTGCAGAATATTAAAAGCTTGACTTCTGTATTAATACAGATCTCTTTAACCCTTTTTGCTTTGAAGTGATGTTGCTTTGCTAAATGTCAATTCATCAATGGCATCAAAAAGTGCCTGCTTTTAAAATTGCAGATAATGGAAAATTAAATATTCAGCTGTCTTAAAAAACTTATTCCAGATGACTGATTGTTTGTATCTTTTACAGAATAGTAGGTAAGGCATTGGAAACATATAAGAAAAAATGTATTGAAGTAGAGATATGCAAGGTTTCTGTGTTAAAATGTAACAGCAGCACAGGAGAAAATCAGTTTGATTTGCGTTGTTTAGGTGTTGTGATCTGTAAGCAGTGTCAAAAAACCCTGAAAGTTTCATTTTGCTGTATAATGAATGATGTGCATTTAAAACATATGCATATTTAATTTAATGCCTA
>VWZY01004281.1:119749-162180 GCA_013399075.1 Chloroceryle aenea
GGGGAGTACTTAATGTGCTTGAAGTTGGCAGCATGTGTGAGCACCCTGTTAGATTGTGGTGAGGGAGAGAAGGTAGAAGCTGTAAAGGAGAAAGAAAATACTTGTGAAAGGTTTAGGAATTTTTCCAGATTGCTGATACACTGTAGTGTGCTTACTATTACTTCTGTAACCTCTTATGTAGAGCCTTCAGAGCAGAATTCCGCTCACAAATTTGATATGATTTTGAAATTCAGACTTCACCATTTCCAGGTCCAGGTAGCATTTAAAAGGGAATAGATAGGTTTAATGAAAAGGGGTAGAAATACTTTTATTTGTTTTTCTGAGGGAAGGGAGATAGGGGATAGATGGATGTTTTGGCAGGGTTTAAGAAAACGTACATTCTAGGTTTTTAGGAAATTAAAACCTAAGTTTTGTGGTAAAAAAGCTTACTTTAAAAAAGAACTCATTGTGGACTGATACACTGTTTTTAAGAAATAGAATGAGAATGGTTTTGGTTTTAGCAAATTAACATCTTGAAATTAATAACTTTTGGAGACAAAATATTGATTTATGGAGTTCTTGTTGTAAATATTAAATGCAATACTTTGAGTACTGTCATAGTCAGCTAGCTTTTTTACCTTGCTTTTTTCCTTGTATTTATGTGAAGTCAAGATTCACAGAACCTTTCAGACACTCTACAGTTTCATCTTTTAAATTTTTATTTTTTTAATTGGTTTTATATCATTATTCACTCAGTCTAGATATATGAAAAATCTCAAAGAACTTGCTCATGACTTTCTTGGTCTTACACTGCCATTTGGACAGTGTTCAAGTTTAGCTGAATATTAAAACCTTAGGAGGATTATCTAAACGATATCTATAGATCAGTGGTTTTCAACCTGTAGTCTGCCATCTGGGAATCTCTGGATTATTCTTCATCAGTCTGTAAAAATTGACTCAAATCCCAGCCTACTTCAGTTGCTTAAATTCACTATTCATCTTGAATGGAAATGTTTTATGACTTTGAAAATCCGAAAGGTTACAAACCCTTTTTTTAGAGATTTACTCACCACTTGCTCAGGATATTATTGATCTTTTCCAAAAAGCAACTGATAACTATGAAGGATTTTCTTATGTTAAGCAGCAGATGGTTTCTCCTGGATAGCTCCTGACTGGAAAACATTAAAATGTTGGGGTTTTTTGGGGGGGTTGATTTTCTTTTTTTAATATTTTCACTGAATTTTCCCTTAAATTCCTTGATTTTCATTTTTATATGGAAATATTTTTCAATATGTGGGAACCAGGCTTTTGAAAGGTACTTGCATCAAGCATATCCACAGAAGATAACTAAAAAGTAAAAAGTAAGCCTTGAGTCAGATTAAATTGTTCTCAGCAGAAAGTGATGAAAATGTCTATTTTCAGTCTACAAACTGAAAATATAAAAAATTATTAGCTTGTGATGGAGATTTTCCAGACAATGTTACTCCTCATGTTTACTATGTAAATGAGGAAAGAATCAACCCCCATGTGTTTCATGAGGAAGCCCCAACAGTAGTTAGATCAGTCTCTAAGACCTAGAATTAAATCTTGAGACAGGGTGGAGGCTTGGTGATTTTGGGGGAAAAATGCCAGAGACAAACCCAAACCCCAGACTCCAGCCCTTGGGCATATTCTTAATGAGATGCTATTTTTTTGGTAGACTTTCAGTTGCAACAACTATTTTTTTTTAATTATGTGTCTGGTAATGCTATGTAAACGCTGCAGGGTTTTTAGCTTAGGAAAGGTTCATGAACTGAACCATGTGGTTTGGTTTGCAGCAACTGGTAACAAAATTCCACCTAAAGTTATATGTAGGTGTCACTCTTTGATGAAAGATAAGCTTCTAAGAAGAATGCCATCCCTTCTTACGTGAATGGGGAACGTGTCATCCCCACTTTCATCAAGCCTAAGGAACCCTTCCCTTGCTGGGGAAGTTAAAAGGACTCATAAATTGCATGAGAAATCTCAATTGCTGTTGCAACATCAGATGAGATTTGAAGTAGATAGCATACAGGTACAGCAGATAGAAGGAACTGTACAGGTAACAGATACCATACAGGTATCGCAAAGAGCACCATACCAAAGTGGGAAATGATCTGGGAGTCGCTGAACTATTGCTTCTATCTCAGCTTTGATATTGCCCCTTTAGGAAAATATTTATGACAGATATCCAGCATAGGTTTATTCTCACTGGCATAGAAAAAAAAAATGGTAGGTGCCTCTGAGATGAACCTACTAATTTTGATGAGGGCCCCTGCCTCAGGGAGGGAATAAACAGCTCTGTTTGGTGAGAGATTGGAAGGATTCATTGAAAGGAGAAGAGGCTATGAACTCAGGTGGAAAAGAAAACTAAGATCCTGGATTCAGCCTTTATCTACCTCTATTGCTCACAGAATAGTTGACTACTGACCTAATTGTGGCTTCGACGGATACTAGAGTTTTCTATTTATTTTTTAACAATGCAAAAGATGAACAAACACTTGTTAAAATCAGTAGCCTGAGACCTTGGAAAAACATTGCAAACCTAGGAAATCAAGAGTAAACTGGGAATTGAGTAAAATAATTCTGCCGGAAACAGTAGTAAACATATGGAATAATTGGCCAGTGAAGCAAGTAATCTAAATGAGTTTAAGAGACAGCTGGACATTTTTATCTCGGGAGAGAAAGGACTGAAGGGTATAATGATAAACCAGGGAGGTGAGGGTAAAATATACTGAAAGAAAAGGCTTAACGAAAGAGAGCCTTTCTCTAGTCAGCAATTTCTTATGTTTATAAATGTAGTATGAATAGCTGCTGTGTGAATAAGCTATTTCTACATAGTGTCACCATGTCTAAAGAAGAAACATTTTGTTTTAGAAGATGGATTTTACTGATGCAGCCTCCATTGCCAGGAATAGATCCACTGGATCCACCCACTAAACACAAGCTCAACTGCACCCACTCTCTCTCCAAAAAGTGAATTATTTACACTTCATCACTTCAACTTTCAAATTACCTCATGTAGTAGTACCTTACAATACTTTTCTTATCAAATCCATGGCTAGTAAAAGTGTGACATGGAGCCACAGATTTCCAGTCCTGGTAGCCTTCAGTGAAAATTTTCTTTATTACTGTTTTGTTTCCCAGCAATAGCATTTCCAGTGAGCCATGGTGGAAACATCACTGACAGAGCTATTAACAAATAAAGCCAAATTCATTCAAAGTAGCATCTCTAGCTAGATCTGATATAGCACATAGATTTCCTCCCTGTCATCAGTGTCACGTCATCATTTCTTGCAGACAACAAAAAACGTAAAGAGAAGACTAAAATACAGACAAATAGAAACAGTGTTCAATTTTCAATAGTAACTTTTGTATCTGGGCTCAAAGTTCAATTTCAATGCAAGTCCTATATGTAGTTACCTAACTACCCAACTGCTCCACAAATCAGACATTTGGATGTGTAATTGGCAAGGTTTATGACTCTAATTAATTGTGGTTTTAACTGATTGCAGATGCAAAATTGCACCTCTAGGAAAGGAGGCCAGGTTGAGGCCCTTTCAAAAATCATGGTCTTCAGGTTGAACCAGAAATATTGTACAGTAAGTTGAATGAATTTCAAAAAGACTTGATTTTCCACTTACTTGCAGTTTTGCTTTTGCTGGTGAAACATAACTGGCTTTAGCACAGTTTCCCTGATTAGCACCAGTGAAAGTTTTTTTAAAAACAAGTGTCTCTCTGTGTCTGGAATTAGGGTGTGGGAGGAAGCTGGATGTACCAGTGCTGAGTGTGCAGTTGCACCACTGGTGTTTGTAAAGAGAGGCAGCATTGTCATCTTCCTCCGTTGGGACCAATTGGTGAAATGCCCATTCTAATGCTAAAATTATGATTTTGATAGTACCGTAGCCATTCTGCCTCTGTCACCCACTGTGTCAGATGAGCATTTCTGGAAAGAGTAACACTTGCTCAAAATAATGCTGTTCCCAGAAATTTAGATTTGCTCCAACTTTGTGCAGATAACTCTACAGGCAGGATCTTTTAAAAATTAACAGAGTAGGGAGAAAGGGGAAAAGGAAACGACTGCTAGCTCTGAGTAAAGTTGTAATAGAAACCCCCCTTAAGTTGAACTGTATTAGCTCCTTTGTGCCTCATCATTTTACTGTGCATAGGAGTCTGAAATAAGGTTCTCCACTATATTATCACAGGATACGTATTTCTTTGAAGTATTGTCCTATCTGATTCATATTCCTTATTGCATTTAATGAAGAACAATAAAACAATGTACTATGTTTGTGTAATTCAAAATAAAGCCGCACAAAAATAGACAGGTAGCCATATTCATCAGGGAGAGGGAGAAATATTGTCACCTCCAGCATATACACTACAGACCCAGTTCAGAAATCACCAATTGTTTAATTACCTTATTGAGATACACAATGAAGCTTCCCATTCCTTTTGATAACTGGGATTTTCATTATCCTTCTCCCACCCATCAGGAGACAGGATAATAAATCCCACTGTCTATAAATCATACACTGGGCACAGGTCCCTCTTTCCACACTTAAAGAAATCTTTGTAATAGAGACCATATTTACTGAGTTCTCTTCTGCTTGGCATGTTTATCCTTTATGCGAAACCAAACCTACAGAAATCATTCTGTAATCAGGAAACATATTGTTATCACCGTATATTTTCCATTAGGCTCCATATGTTGGAAACATCTTCTCCCCTCTGCCCCATTAATTTTCTTTTCTGCACTCAGATTCATCTAAAAGGTCCCCTTTCTCTTGGGCTAGCACTGCAGGCAATCTCTCACTGGAGACTTGTTCCCTAGTGACGGCAAGCAGTCTCACTGGGCTTGCTTGAGAAGACATTTGCCAAGTCTTTACTGTTCACCCAAAAGACAGGATAGAAAAGAAACTGTCTGAAAGTTGCTAATATTTTACTATTTATATTTGTAGTTCCATTTGTGTTAGTTGAGACAGTGCCAAAGTACAGGGTAGAGAAATGAGGGAGAGCTCCAGAAAGCAACCACAGGGCCTTGTTGCTGCCTTGCTGTTCTTGGGGAGTTTTTCCTTGGACATTTCCAAGGAAGTAGTAGTTAAGGCAGCACCTGGAAGACAAGGAATTTCTTTCAGATTGTGATATGGCCTGTGTGAACCTATTCAAGTCCCTAACACACAATAAAGGGGAATTTTTTTCCTCTCCCACTTCTCCCCTCCTGCCCCTGTCTCCCAAGGCATATCTTCTGAAGTCTTTTTCTTGATAGTCCATGCTGCTGACCTGCTCGGCTCTCACAGACCAAACAGGTACCTTGCAAATTTCAGAAATGTCTCCTCATCTATGTCCCCTCCTTGGTCCCAGACTGAAACCCAACAAGGGGAGGAGATTTAGAGACAGAGCACTGGGTCTGGACCTTTAATTGAAGAATTTCCAAAAGGTTAAGCTTCTTTCCTTCTCCCAGTGTGCTATATACTAATAGCTCTCCTTGGCTTATCACTGAGATTCAAAATATGTGAGAATTAGTCACTGCTCTGGGAGTTAATTCCTCTCTGATTCAGTTCTCCCCTCTGCAGGAGAAAGGGCCTAGTCATACTTACCTGACACCTCACACTGAAGAGAAATTGTATTGTGAATAAAATAGTTCATAGTTTATAAATTAAAATAAATATAAGTTTTTGAGATGTACTTTAATTATATTTTCTGCAAGTTCACATTGTTTGGAGACCTTTGGAAAGAGAAAAATGCCAGAATGAGAAATTTTTGCATAACAGGAGGGGATTTCATAGTTGCAGTTCCAGTTCTCTTGGAGGGGATCTTATAGGTTACCAGTGGAGAAAGAAAAGTATCTTCTTTTCAGTGTGAACAATTCCAGATTTCCTCTTTTGGTGAAGGGTGGCAGGGAACACCACAAAAAAATACAGCAAGCTCTCAGAAGAGAAAATAGAGAAAGCACTGCTTTAAAATTTCTGTTTCAGAACATTTTTGCTGCACTTGCTTCAAGTTCCATTTCCTGATTAATTTTTTTTTTAATTGTAATAGAAAACATACTCCCTTTTTTTTATGTGATTCATAATCATTGTTTCTGACTATTCATTCAGTCCAGACTTGCTGCTGTGTCCCAGCCCTTGTCTGAGACCTGCTTTGTTCTAGTATTTGGTTGGGAACAGGAGCAGGTTTTATTCCTCTTTTTATACCTAATAAGGTAAACAAGGGAGAGATATTACATTTTCCATGTGTTTCCAGACATATCTTATCTTTTATATTAGTCACTCCATGCTGATGTTTCAGTCTGTTTAAAGTTGACCTCTCAAGTTGTGAACTTCCTTGAAAAACACTGATAAGCAAAAAAGCTTTAACAGCAATTAGTGAGGGAGTGGTGGTGCCCCAAGTTAACATTAGCCATTTATCACAAGAAAGCAGAATGCAAATGTGGCAAAAGTTCCCAGGTGAAGAAATTAATATATTGGCAAAGCATCATGGTGGGTTCATCACAGTACTTACGAAAGTGGACTGTAGTTCAGAAAGAGCATCATTTGAAGGTGCTTTCTAAAAGACAAGGTTTCCCTCTCAAATCAGTGAAGGGAAGCATGTTGATGAAAAGCAGCATCAGCAACCATGGCATTTTCCATCTTTTCACCATTCTGAAATCCCATAAGAACCCTGGCCTATTGAAAGCAACCCTTCAGAGAAGGCCTTGGGGGTACTGGTGGATGAAAAGCTGGATATGAGCCAGCAACTTGTGCTCACAGCCCAGAAAGCAAATCACATCCTGGGCTGCATCAAAAGAAGCCTGGCCAGCATGTTGAGGAAGGAGATTCTACTCCTCTATTTCACTCTTGTGTGACCCCACCTGGTGTACTGTGCCCAGCTCTGGACCTCCCAACATAAGAAGGACATCAGCTTTTGGGAGTGGGTCCAGAGGAGGGCCACAAAAATGATCAGGGAGCTGGAGAACCTCTCCTATGAGGAAAGGCTGTGGGTGTTGGGATTGTTCACCCTGGAGAAGTCTCTAGGGAGACCTTCTAGTGGCCTTTCAGTACTTAAAGAGGGCCCAAAGGAAATATGGGGAGGGACTCTTTATCAGGGAGTGTAGTGATAGGATGAGGGGTAATGGTTTTAAACTGTAAGAGGGTAGATTTAGATGAGATATTAGGAAGAAATTGTTTACTGTACAGGTGGTAAGACACTGGCACAGGCTTCCCAGAGAAGTTGTGGATGCCCCCTCCCTGGAAATGCTCAAGGCCAGGTTGGATGGGGCTTTGAGCAACCTGATGTAGTGGAAGGTGTCCCTGCCCATGGCAGGGGGTTTGGAATTAGATGATCTTTTATTTCCTTTCCAATCCGAACCATGCTATGATTCTGTGATTCAGTAGGTGGGAATTGTGCTGTGAAGGGTGAAGGACCAAACCCCGTTGCACTTCTGCCTTCACTTCTCAATACACACTAGCAATTTGACCATGCATGGTCAGTTATTTCCCAATACTGTTTTGTTTTTGCCCAGGAGCTTGTAAATAATGGAAACACACGGTTAGGGATAGAGCGAAGAAATCTCTTCTTAATGAGGAGCTTATTCAAGCAGGGTTGTTTTGGTTGTTTTTTTCTTTTTCATGAATTTGTTGATTACTCAGTGAGTGTTTCATGTAAATAAATCTGAGCCTGGGACTGCTTGCAAAATCAGTTCCCCGCATACATCATTGTTCACTTTTTCCATTTGTTACCTAAGATACATGGCCTGATTTCTGATCACTGTCTCCACGAAAGTAGCTGTACAACAGTTTTACTGACAAAAGGAAGGATGTTATCCAGTTTTCATTCCCTCATGGACAGCATGGGAACAACTTACTGAATTAGGAAGAGGCAAGTTGGCAAAACCAGGGAGAGTTTTACTTTTTTTTTATTTCCACAGTTCTCTCACATCAGGTCTTCCCCTGAACTGTCACTGTTAGAAACCATAGCAAAAAGATATGATAGGGACTAAGATAAAATTTTTAAAAGTCCATCTCATCTGGAGAACAGTAATTCCATATGCACTTGGGTCTATATTAAAGAACATCACAACAATCAGGAAAGAGTGGAATACCTAGATCCTAGTACATGCGTCTGCAGAAGAACAAGTGAGGTAACTGGTCTTGTGCTCAAGAAGCAAGCCATAAAGCTGAAGGAGAGACAACCTTGTGTTGACGTTATGATTATCTCAGAACACTGCCAGGGAAAAACAGCTCTTGTTCTAGCTGAGAGGAAATTTGAACTTCTTGCTTATTTCTAAAGCAGTGCAATATTTGTACTTGCCTTCATACATTATCAGCATGTTTATAAGCAAGACAGCAGTGGAATAAGGTAGGGAGCTACAAGAAATGGGCTTATGCCAGCCCTGGTCCAGAATTTGGAAAGTCCTAATATGAGTACTTCTAGCATAGCTGCTGCCTAGTCTGCCTCTTCTGCAACTGCTGGAGCATAGCACTTGGTGAAAAGGTACAAGTCTGCCAGCACAAATCATCAAGGTAAAGCAGGAAACCATTAGTAACAATTCCACCCACTTGCTCCATCCCCCAAAATACTGTTTTATTGCTATGTGGATGGGCTTGGAATGAATTTATCCACAAACATTCATGCAAGAAAAATTAATTTCTGCAAACACTCAAGAGAAAAATGAATGGGCCAGGGTTCAAAATAATAAACTGATCAGACTCACCCTCCTCCAGCAAATGTAGAACACTCCTTCATCTTCAGTTAGGAGGAAAAAACCAAAACATTATTCTTATTACAAACAGGGGTAGTTAAAGGGGTATGGGTTTGATTAAAACTTTATATATTATAAAATTGTGTCTATTATTTTAGAATGTTTAAGGTCATGTGCTTTAATTAGAATTCCTTTAAAATTTCTGCAGAGTATTTGTCTATTCCCTTACAAATCAGCAGCAACTAGCAGGACGAACCCCAGACTGTTTAGGATCTGATCCTTCTTTTGGTGCAGAAAGGAAATTGGTAAATAAAGAAAAATCAGTTGAAAAATGCTGATCAAAAATCATCAATAACTCTGCTCACTGACCTTGCTATCTCTAACAAGACTGGCTGCATCACAAAAATGATCAAGGTCTAATGTGATGCTGACCCTGGTGTGTCTTACATTTTGGCATGAAAAGGAAAGAACAGAATCATTCCACAGCCTACATTTATAATTAATACTAGTTGGCTATGCTGGTATTTTTATGAGATAAAGATATTCAAATAGTGTCACTAAACCAGGAACAAATGATATGTAAAATAATTAACAAAAAAGGGAACATAGTAAGTTACTTATTAAAATCCATAGATGGATTATGTGACCCTGTGATTACAAAGACTGTGGAGCACATGACTTGGTAAACATCTTTTGATCCAGACACCTCATTGCACAATGTCAGATTACTGGCTCCTGACATTAAATAAAATTCAGGTATGATTTATGAGGTGGCCTTTTGACAGGAGCTGGAATCAGAATTTTATTTTTTTTTTTGGCCAGTGTTCAGCACTGTTTTCATTACCTACTGATATAATGCAAGTATTACATTTAGTCAACCGAATTATGTGTAGTTCTCTGAGATTCTCCTTCACTCCCTGTAGTCATTGTTCCACTCATAATAAAATTATCGTATCAATTTGCCACAAGAGGAAGACTAGAGTTCACTAAATTACAGCCATATGTGTTTGTGTGCTAGACAAAGTGACACCAATTAAAACCAACCAAACAAACAAATCCAAACAAGCAAACAAAACACACTGACACACCAAAAAAAAAAAAAGTCAGCTAGGTTCTATTTTTAAATTGTTTATGGAGAACAGTGAGATAGGCTCACAGAGGAGGCCACCCCTGAATTCCAAGCACTGGAAATTAAATTTTCCTTAATTAGTAAACCAGCATCTATTTAGAAAAATAAAAGAACAAAACAACATAAGAGGTGCTAAATAATATGTCAAAAATGACACCTGGCCTCCCCTATGACTGATTAGCTTGAGAGATCTGCTATGTGAGGTGGAAGCATCATCTTCCACTTCTTTCCCCCTGCTCCCTGTATAATTTTAATTTTTTTTTAGACGGCCTGTAAATGGTGTTTTTATGTGCAGACACCAAACCACCCCAGTTCTGACAGTTGAAGCGAAGGCATCTTGGTGGTTTAGCAGTACTGCCACACAGAAGACCTGAATTTGGGAGTGGCCCGGGGGCACTCTCTTTATGAGCCTTTGATGCTCTGATGTGTCACAGAGGTGATACACTTTGACTCCAGGCAGCAGCGGTTGTTGGCAGCTCCTGACTCTGTAAGCACCTCCTGATGGCTGAATTATGACGCAGCACTTGCGTGGCGTGGTAGGAGACTGCTTAGCCCCTGTCCTGGCTGGGGAATGAATGAAGCTAATAGCTGTTTCATGTACTGTGTGCTGGTGCACAAAATGCTCCCCAAATTAATCTGGCTGTGTATCAGAAGAACTATTTAGAGAACTTCTGCAGCAACAGCTAAACTGCACACTATGTGTAATGTAGAACAACTTCCTGGGGCCATCTCCAGACTCTGCTTACAACCAGTGATTATTCTTCTGAGTTCTAGTGAATTACTGCATTATTATTATTATTATTATTATTATTATTATTATTATTATTATTATTAATTTTTAACAGTTACTAGCTGTTGTGACTTTCCTGCCAATAAGCATTCAACCAAGGACCAGAAATTGCTAGCATATAATCCATTTTGGACACATGGTATCCATGCTATCTCCTGCAACTTCTGAGACTTCAAATACCTCAAGTGTGCTGATTTCTGAACGAGTCTTCAAATTCTTATTTCCTTGGATATTCCTTTTTTCTTCTACTTTGCTGCTGTCTCCATACTATTGGTTAGTTTTATTCTGTAACTCTTCTCATCAGGTGAAGGTAGCTCCAATGTGAAGGTAGCTATGGGTCTTCATAAATCCCCCTTATCCCCTTGGTGTTGGCAGGGTGCTCTGGATGGAATTCTGTAGTTACATTTAGTACTGTTATGATTCCTGTTATGATTCCTTTCAGATGCTGTATTACAGCTTTGGGTGATTTTTTTCTTTGCTGTTGCTTTATGTGTTGATTTTATTGCTGGGCTAGCACCTGTGCATTATGGCTGTAGGTCTGTGTCTTTGCTAAGCAATATTTCCTGCTTAGCTGATGTTTCTCTTAACTGCTTTGTTGCCCATCTATTGTCCTTCTTCTGTACTGCAGCAGCCTAATCCCCAAGGAAACGATCTTGATTTATCTCTCTGTTCTGGGGTCCAGGGACACTATATTGCAGTGGTCCAATGCTGCAAAGTGAAGATTAGTTCTTAATTTTCCTGTCTTTGTCATTTGCCTTCTGTCTGAAAACTGTTGACATGGAGGAGCTCATGTTGGTCTATTTTTTATTTGCAAATGAGAAGTTCCCAGTTTCACCCTGTATTAGTAAAATTCTGCTGCTCTACATTAAGCTCCACTTAATATCTCATGTAATACCTTGCAAAATATGACCTATGTTTTTAGCTTATTTTCTAGGTTCTAGTCCACATTTATTCAGCCTAGCATTTGGCAGCTTAGTGGGCACTTAAATTAGGAGCATAGTTGCCCTTATCTAATCAACACAGATGAAGATGAGCACTTTCAGAGAGCAATCTAGAGCACAGGTTACACACATGGTCTCTCTTCATAGTAAATGCAGCATTTATGGGACAATTTGCCTCTTGAAGGTGGGATAAATCTGATTTCCTCTTCTGGAGAGCATGCACAGCTCATTATTAAGGAACAGCTGATATCATATATATTCACACTTTAAGTTATTTACCCGAGATTGTCCCTGTGCTCTACCTTCTCATCCATCACAGAGCTAATGAACCCAACCTCTGCTTCAAAGAGGGCATAGCAACTCCAACTTTTCAGGCTGGTTATCCCAGCCAGTCAATAACTGGGATAACTGCAAGGGTTTGTGAAGGAATGTGATGTGAAATAGGTCCTATATATATTCTTAGAGTTTCAAATTTGTTCTATGAAAACCATGTCAAATGTCATTGGAAGTGTGAAAAAATTTGCAAAGGCATTACTCAAGTACCTGTTGAATTTAGGAGAATTTAATGTGTTAGCTCAGGGTTACAGCGCTACATAGCTAGGTCTGAGACAGTACTTCTGCTGTAGGTGCATGCTGCTTTGAGTTTTTTGGATGATTGCTTTTTNTTTTTGCTGTAGGTGCATGCTGCTTTTTTGGATGTTTGTTTGGAGTTTTTTGGATGATTGCTTTTTCCTAATCTCTTAGGCCATAATACTGAACTTTCAATGCCAAAAAATCAAGCTACTCTACAGAGAATTCACATTTTATATTCTTGGGTTGGAATATTTATATTCTATGGTCCTTATACAAATGTTTTGCCTGACCCTTTTTCAGTGAAATACTTTTTCACACGCCTTACACTTCAGCAGGCTACAGTAATACTATTTTTGGTGAGCTGGATGAAAAGTCAGTCAGCCCTTTGTGAATTAGTCAAGCATGGAGCGAGGAGACAAACATTTTTCTCTTCCGAATTTGTAATTTTGGGGTTTTGTTCTCAGCTGCTGTCAAATTTCTCTTTACTAAAACTACAAAAGCTATGCACCATGAAAAAACATTTGTGTAAAAACTGGTGTTGATTACAGTGCTTGGAGTAGAGCAAAGGTAGAGGAGAGCTGCATTCATAATCTTCACGACTGGACATGGAGTTTGGTGCAACCTTCAGGTGAAGTGGTACATATCTGCTGTAAGAATCTCCTCAGAGTGCCAGGAATAGGGACAGATTCACCAGGACTAGTACCACCTGTTAGCACCATGTGTGGTTACCCGTGCCACTATCTGGTGGGGAATTCAGTGACGGCACAACTCCTGCATCACCAGGGTGGCCACATCCACCATTTACATGGGGCAACTAAGAGATATCAGGAACACAAATAAATGAATGAATATCCTTAGAAAAAAATAGTGTTTAATTTAAAGCTTGCTTACTGAATAAGGTACACTGCATTCACCACATCAAACTTCATAATTTTTATTCTTTTTTTTTATATAATTGTCTTATTCATTAGTTGTTCTTACTACAGCAGTAGTGGATGGTATTAATTTTAAGGAGCACTTATTTTTAGTGAACAATAACAGTTCGAAATAATTTGTTTCTGAGATAAAATTTTCATGCTTGTTTTCATCACAAGAGTGAATATTTTGGATGCTTAGATCTAAAAATCCAAAATGAAGCTGGGTTACTTTTCAGTCTTAAGAAATTCAAGAAATGGCAGGTATTATTTTGGTTTGGGTTTTAGCAATTCTGAAATACACTGCTCAAACTGGTATTCTTTAATCAATTTGTTGAGTATTGTATTTCACCTTGTACAAGTAAAAGAAGAGAAAACCAATAAAAAATATTTTTTAAAAGCATATAGTGATTTAGGATCTCAAGTTCTATGGAAAATCAACTAGACAAATTTGCATTAGTCACTTAGGCTCAAAGTTTCACAGATATACACAGCTAGGCCTCATTGAAATAATTGCATTTTAGTTGAAATTAGTTACTTGCAATGGTGTAAGGTGCTTCTAAAGTTTTTATTTTCCTGAATATGTTGTTCCGAACTGAGTGGCTAGCTTAACTGTAAAGCTGAGGCTAGTAGAAAGTGATAGGAACAGCCTCTATCAGTGGTTGCCACCAAGTTTCTCTGTCATCCAGGGAGAACAGCAAAAATACTGCACTGATATTTTAAAAATTCCTGGAGAAAGGCTGGATTGTCCTCATAAAATGGGTGCTTGTGCATCTCCCTTTGACTGTGGTAACCTTGTTTATTAATTTAGTGACTGGAGAATCAAAGCAAGAACAATTTACTTGGTTGTACTGATGTCCCACATCATGCAGGGGGAGATTCTTCCCTGCCAAGCATGTAAAGCTAACCTTTATCCTCTTTTAAATCCTTCCTTAAAGCTTGCCCCTACCTGTGCCTACAAATCACTCCCATCTTTCTTTGGTGAGGCAAGTGACTCTTGCTTTTCTGCTCAAATGTTTGTTTTATTGTTCCTTAATCCTCCCAAACCACCACCACCCCCTCACATTTCCCTATGAGCTCTGTCTGACAGGCAGATTGGGAAAGTTTTGGGTTGGGGGCCCTATTATTTTATCACTATGTTTAGCCTAGCACAAGGGGACTCATCCTTAACTGACACCCTGTGCATCATCATAACACAAAATAATAACAGAGGATTTTATAAGCTGCCAGATATTCACAGGGAAAATGATAAATAATGAAGGGGATTTGTGTTTTGTGTAAGCAAAGAAATAGGGTTAAATCTTCTGCAGGAACTTGAGCCTTTTCAGTGCATAAATCATTCCTAGCCTTTCTGCTACATTAAAACACAATCAGCTCCTAACTCCATTGCTTTCAGGGATTCACCGTCCTTACCTGTAACAACAGCCAAGCTCAACTCAAGTTATATTTAAAATTTTTGCTAATCAGTATGGATTTCAATGCTTTCTAAGAAGTCCTCTGTTCATTTGGGTGGCACAACTGGAGTTCTGTCATTAGAAAATTAATATCTGGGGGTCTGGGAAACAAAATAGCAATGCCAGTAAGGTAATTATCATAATAGTGGCCTCTAGGAGTGCAGGAAGTGGTGCTCTGTGGTGCAAATGCTGCTCCTCACAACCCCAGTCTGAAATGAGGCATTTCCACTAGATAACTCAAAAGAAGTTTTAATATTATTTTTAATCATGAAATTGTTTTGAACACTCTGTTGTCTATTAATTACAGCAGGAGTGGTTATTTCATTTTTTAATAGGAGCACTTACAATCCAAGTGTAATAACCAGCAGCAGAAAATTATCAGTGATTTAGCCAATGCCGAACTTCTCACTTGTCAAACAGCGCAGATTGGGCTTCCTCCTTTTTCTTAGCTCTTAGGTGATTTTCACTGCTTTGAAGCATCTCACACCAAAGAGCAGGGAAGAGATGAAAACGTATAAAGCGTAAGCATGGCAAGGCCAACATAATTTCTTGTTCGTGAATGAAACCCAGGGTTGTCAGCTAAGTGGGAAATGCTGGCCAAGAGCGATTGTGAATTCCTGCAAGTATCAACATCAGGGATCAGAAAGCCAGTTCCAAAGGCAAGTGAAAGTCTGATGAATTACTTTGTGCGTATTTTAATTACCCTATCATCCTGAGATTTTTGTGTATTGATCTGAACAGTGGTAATAAAGCGCTTTCCTCCCCTCACTCCCTTCTAAGCATTAGAGCTTTGTCTATTAGGTATGCTTCTAAGGAGAGAAATTACTCATCTTCCAGACTAGAGAAGAGAAAGGGGAAAAAAACCACAAATGGGCGGGCATGATCTCTTCTGCTATTCAATATGTTTAAATCTAAATTGTTCATATAATTATTCCAGTGTGTATTTTCTTCTTCTAGGCTGCAGCCAGGCAGAAAAATTTAAAATAAGAGAAAATGGACAATGCTAATGTGAAGTAAAATGGACTTAATTGTTACATTCTTTTCAATTTCATTTACCAATAGTTATGTATCATAGTAAAATTAAAGGAAAATATTAGCCTGAGTCAATGTTTTAGTGGGTATACAATAACTAATATTTTAATAATCCTGAAAAAAAACCCAACCCTGAAGCGAACATTTTTTGTGAGCACTTCATGGATCTTCTGTTACTTAAGAGCTAACTATTCATTTTAAATGTTAACCAGTATATTTCATGGTAATAAAGGATACAGATAATGACCTGGCAAAAGAAGGAAAAAAAAAAAAGTAGTTAGCAACAGCACCGAAAGGAAAGCATCTTGAACCTCATGGATGAACATGCAGATAAACTTGGACACTCATTTGAGCCTCATTTCCTTGAGTAACTTGCTTAAACTGAAAATTTGGCTCATCTTAAAACTGTGAATTCTCTGATCAAATCACAAAACGAGACACTGACAACTTGAAAGTGAAGTCCCTCCATCCAGCTTTTCATTCAGCCACCAGGACAGGCTGTCTAATGTCTCCCCATTTCCCTCGCCTTGTAAACAGGGCTGCCAAACTGCTGCTGAGACTTGTGAGACTTGAGAGCAAGCAGAGACCAGAGGGGCCCCCATGAAGCTTTTGCATGAAGGATGGGACACAAGTATGAGCGATGGGATTCCAAATCCCATCTTTACCCAATAATAATTAATAATTAATTAATACTTAACACCCATCTAGTGCTTTACAAGCATTAACTAATTAAGCTAATTCACCCAAGGTCAGTCCTTTGTACTCTCACAATACCCGAGATCTTTTTGATCATACACCCTAAAGAGTAAAAACAGTATATCAGTAATGTTAGTTTTAGCCTAACATTATTTGGCAATTTTGATCATTAGGGATGGAATTAATCAAATATCTACTGTGTCCCATTTTTGTATTTTATCTTCCATTCTGCGTTTACTATTTTTATCTTTATTAATAGCTACTGCTCAGTGGCCTTAAAGAATTCCACCATTCAACAGAAACTTTTCTTTCCAAAGACTCATGCTAATTAGTACCTTGTTTGTGGCTTCAGTGTGATTTATGAGCTACTCTGAGCCCTGAATAACAAAATATCAGGCTATCTCCATAACTGTCTATTAATTTGTTTATCTTTCTATCTGTCTACCTATCTGCTGAAATTTAAAACAGTGCAATAACTTTAATAACAGTGACACTAATGCAGCATTAGATTAAAAGAATGTTACTTTATACAGGCGTAAATGTAATTTAGAGGCACTTAGAGGAAGCTATATACTTAACATGATTCTTGGCCAGTGAAGACAGGTTGATCCCACTCGTTTTGGGATTGCTAATTTGCAGTTAATTAGGAAGATTGATTCTGTTCTCTCATGCATAGGCCCAACCCTAAACACATTTTTCCGGTTTCCGTGGCACCATGCTAGTTATCATTGTCATAGTGCAAGTATAACCGAATGACATGGTCCTTCATAAAACATAATACTTGGGCACTTTGGGAAAAAAATCTAGTAGCCATTAGCAAACATTTTTCTGGTTTACTCTGTAGAGTAGAATCTAGTGCCATCTGCATTTAAAACAACTTTCAAATTACATTCCTTTGAGAAGGTTTATTGCAATTAGCAAATAAAATCATAGAGTTGATTTAATCCTCAGCTAAAATAACACAGTTCCAGAGTTTGAGGGAAATAAAATATTGACATTTTGCTTGAAGGAACTTGTATCCTTAAATAAATGCAGTGGGCATGGCATCCTTAAGCTCATACCTTTTATAGATGCTAACATTTATTTTCAATGTGTTATCTCTTGAGGAGATTCTTCCCCTGTACTCTCAAAATACAAGCTGGTATGAGCGGATTTGGGGGAGGAGTAAAGATGTTGGAATAATCTGCAGTTAGTGTAGGCTAGCAGTAAATTGCTGCTCCCTTAGAGCAGGGGGAAAGCAGGGGGAGAGCTGTGCTTCGGGAGGGAGTCTCAGGGCACAATGTCTTGTGTGACTGGCCTGGCCTGGTGCAGGTTACACCAGGCATGTCTAAAGACAGAGTCTATTCTCTTCATTCTGTGGTTTATTGAATGAATTCTTTACAGAAAGAGTGGTGNGGTTTCAAGGAGAATATTTGGGACTGGTGATTTTTCCTAGGCTTGGGTTTCAATATAGCTGTAGGTATCAGACCTCAGGGGCTGTGAACCTTGGCAAAGATAAACCAGGACAAGTTTTGCTGTGACTCTGTGACATCAGACTGTGTCTGGCTGCAGTGATCTTCCCAGCTAGTCTTCTTTCTCTGCCTCAGTACTTTCCCTTGGCCTGCACACAGCTGTTAGAAACACACATCATCCCATCCCTATCCTACCAAAGTTATAGTTACACTGGGGTATTCTTCTATGGTCAGACAATTTTTCTGGCTAGACTGTTTTAATAAAAGCACGTTTTCTCACAATTTTGTACCAGAAAATCTGCCCCAGGTTTTCTGCCATGGGAGTACTACACTAATGATTCATAAATAAATAATTTCCTCCATTTATCGCTTTACAAACAACTAGGAAACTTTTCCAAACTGTGGAAAATTCCTAGGTACTGTTCTAAAACAGCAAAATAAGGTGTGTTGAGTCAGTCTGGAAAAGCACCGATATACAAAACCTGAGAACCTACAGAAGGCCAGAGGCATTTCGTTATCCATTCAGGGAAAGAAAGAGATAAGGAGGATTGAGATACTTGGTATAGAATAGTTCCCAGACACAGTAATTTTCCTTTCAAAATTTCAGTGTCACTGTGTTCACCATCTTTCTCTTATCCCTTAACCTTTCCATTTTGCAGTCCTCAATTCTCACAGTCCCATAAGCCACCAGCTGCAAATAAAATGAAAAATGTGTCAAGTGTCAAAATATCCACCAGATGTAAGCATGCAGGGTAGCAAGAGCAGGGAATGGACACACTTCTCAGTCAGGCCCATCAGCTCCTTCAATATACACATGTGGCTTGTTGTCAGTACTTGTGGTTGCAGCCCAAAAGGATCAGGATCAAAGCAAGTGCTTTCCTAGTTCAAAGCCAAATTTGTGTCTTTGCTGGCTCATTTGTATTTTTCATCCAGACTTTCATGGCTTCCTTGTGTGCTTGTAATTACCACATCTTTAAAACCTGACAATCCCTTCATATGGGCCAAATTCTTTTCTCAGACTGTTGCTTGCACTCTACACAGGGGTCCAAGAAAAGATATGCATATGCTCTCTACAGCACAAACTTTGGGCCTAAATTTGATCCATAAAAATGTGAATAGAAAAATAGGCAAGTGAGGAGTGTATACTTCACAGACAGAAAAGAAAGTAATTCAGAAGCTTCTGAATAGTATCCTTGGGGCCCGATACGTACTTGTAGGATCTCCAGTAGACATTAGGATAAGGAGATAGTTTAATATTTTCCCTTTGAATAGTAGATCAGCCCAAATCTGCCTAGCAGAAGAATTAAGCAGAATTAATTAATTAATCTTGTATTAATGTTTCCAGTGGATGCACTGCAGTTTTCCTCCTGGTTTGAATAGCAAAGTTCTGATCTCCATGTGGGTGCCCCTGACTACTGCTTAGGGCTCAGCTCCCATTGATTTCCATGACCAGGATGATGAGCACCTTTGCAACTTTCCAGCAGCATAAAAGGAGCATGAACTAGCAGCTCAAGTTTCCTCTGGAATGGGGAACTCCCCACCACCAATAAGTGCAGACTGGGCGAATCCAAGACCCACACCACCATACCCACACCCACATATCCTTGTTACAAATATTGTGTGGGTGACTAGTTCATAGCAAAGATCAAATAGTGGAGTTTAGAACAGGCAGTAGAAAGTTTTAAACCTGGTGTGGAGGAAAATAAGAGACCAGATCATGGGACCAGGTCAGTTTTTGCTTGTTTTCTACACTCTTCTTAGTAGAGACAGAAATGGCCCATAGGGAAGCAGAAAATTTGAAAATACTTATAGAAGGCCCCCAAAGGATCTACTTCTGTTTTGAACCTTCAGTGCTATGGGGTTTTTAACCTCAATGTTAACTTCTCAGCCAATCAACAGGATAATTGCCAGCCTTTCTCAGCTTTTCCATTCCCACACTTCTGGAGGTCCCATCCACCTCTGAGCAGACAGTTACATTCTCTTAAACATCAGTTTATCCTTTTCCTTGGATTCACGGTTTCCTCTTTCCTCCATTTTATTTCCCTTTTCTTCCCAGATCTCCCAACCTACTTCATGACCACCTGTGAGTGGAGTCAGCAGCCCAAACTCAGTCATAGTGACTTCCATTATCCCTCACTTCCCTCCGTGTGTTTTTAAATCCTTTTCTGACCTCCAGTAGGCCTTCCTACCTTGGATAATCCCACTGAGGGGTGCTAGCTAGTCTGGGAGTCTCTCCTGGGCTTGCATCAGCCTGCTACATTCAAATCTCATGCTCTGAGGCTTCCTCAGGTCAGACACATTCTGCAGTGAATCTGACCTGGGGAAGCCCTGAAGCACAAGATATTTGAAAGGAGGATCAGTCTGAGGTTTGAAACAGAGAAGGGGGGTGGCGGGGTGTCTGTGTGAGATTCATGTTCAGACCAGGTCTTATTGTTTCTGAACCAGTTTTTCCACTGCTAGCTAACCACCACAGGTACTCAAACCACATTTCCTAAGCTATTCAGCAGGTCAAATTACTTGTTATGGAAGTGGAAATAAGAAATAGGCATTTTTTTTCCCATTGTTTTCCCTAAAAAGTAATTTATAAAGGTGTGCGTGGAAGTATGCTTGTAAGTGCAGTGAAGCATTCAGAGATTACAGTCATTCCCTGAATGAAAAGAGATAAATATAAATTTTTAGCATGTTTGTTTAAAACGTGAAAGAAAGTAATATTGATTAGGACTGTGTGTTTGCTTACACCATTTTGGTAGTGTTAAGATGTCTGGCTATAGTTACCAGGACCTGTTCACCTGTCATACAGCAACTGGGCAGCTTCACCATTGTCTGCCAGCAGTAAATCTCTGGGTTCATATGAGCCTCACAAAAATGGAAATAAATAAATATATAAAATACTTTCTAAGACATGCAGTTCGTTACCACACACTTCCTAAAGCTTTTTCATTGTCATTACACTGCCAGATTTTATTATTTATAGAATTTGGGCATGAAAAGTAACCAGGTATGATACAATTGTTTTTGTGTTTAAAACAAACCCAACAAAAATGCTTTAGCCTTAAAACCATGACAAAAAATAGTTGCATTGCACAAATCAGTACTTTAAAAAAGGAAATTCATTCTATAAATAGTTCTATTATCCAGCTGTGCCTAAAATAGGACTAACTCTATCCAGTATCCCAATTACATAATATGATATATTAAAATAAGTCTCCCTTAATGTTATGTTGCAGAGGGTTTGGAGTCCAGGAACAACCTTGCAATAGGGACAGAGTGACCTTTTAAAAAGAAAAAAATGAAATGAAATACACTTTCATTTTCCAGAAATATGCATGAAAGTAAAAACTTGACAGCATGGAAGAACATAAGCAAATATATCTTTTTATTTGAAGATAAAAAGAAGCAGGGGCTAGATAGGGAAAGGAAAAAACCTGTGAAAAAAACGGATGATGCAGTTTTTACGAATAAGCAGCTTAATGTATCTTGGCACCCACAGTAAGCCTTGTAGGAGCTCAAAGTGCCTCAGGCAATCTGTGAGCAGAATAGCAATTTTATTACTTTGTCATTAAACCAATTTCACAGCAGTATTGTTTGTTAATGAGCAGCGGCAAACGAGCGAAGATGTCACACACTGGAATAGCAGTGAGATTTGTGACCCAAGCTCAGAGCACTAAGATGGAAAGACCATGGCTATAAAAAAGGAAATACTTTGGGATGAAATGCAAAGTCTATACAGCAGAGCTTGTGTTTATGAGCTACCATTTTGCTAAGAGCTGTGAGAGAAATAAAGGTCTGAAAATATGCAGTTAAAACAGGGCCTATAAAATTAAAACCAAATTAAAGTATAGCAGAGGATTACTGCACAGGCTGTACTCTACAAAATATATTTTAAGTGATGAGGTGAAATCTAAATCAGTTTTGTTTGATTTTAGTTGCTATTTATGAAATTTGATAAAGCAATGCCAAATTCAAAACCAAAGCAGCACCCTCAGCCCTGTGTTCTCTGATCTATAAGCTTCCCTTTGAAGAAATTCAACTTATCAGTACTTAATTAGACACTTGCCCTCTCTTTATGAGCAGAGATAATATATAGGAATACAAACACCATACGAGATAGTCTGCCTGCACACACACACGTGTACACACACACACTCATGCACAGACGCACACTGATTCTATACTAAACAGTGAATCGGAACCACCTAGGAAAGATGGATTACATGAAGATGAACGGCGTCATTTGATGGGACTCTTTTTTTTTTTTTTTCCCCCCCTTCCTTTTTTTTTTTTTTTTTTTTTTGAGCCAGGGCTGATTTTACAAAGAGATTGGGAGACAGCCTTGAGGGATACAAGACACAGTGCCAAGCAGGCACATTACTGAATCCCTGCAAGGCATCCCGAGGTGAGTTTGCTGCCTGAGCTGTCTTTCCATGTTTATACACAGGGAAAACTAGTTCAAGCAATGCAATAAGTGGATCAGCATGACTGACTTAAAGAAAGAGGGGAAAATTAGCCCACCATTTTGCTCCATTTGCGCTAGAGATGGGGAAATAGTTTTGCTGTCAGGACTTGCTTCTGAGCCACCTCCTTTCTTTCCTGTAATAAAGCCCCACCCCATTTGTTTCTATTACAATCACATTATTTAGCATAATTATCCTCTTAAAAATATCTAGATCACTATAAATGCTTCCGTTCTTTTGGCTGTTTGCTACCCCACCCATGAGGATTTCAGCACAGTGACTACCGTACGTTTGCGGAGTGAAAGAATAAATTTAGCGTATTTGTGTGTGTCTGCGTGCCTGTGTGGATCTCACTCCCAGTTTCTCACTCTCTGTGCATAGTCAATTTGAACAATGTATTTCACTTCAGTTCACAAGCACGCTGACCTCTCTATCCAGTGATTAATATTTTTAGATGCTTGGTTTCATAGCTTGGTAACTCGTGCATGTTTTCTGCTATTTAACTAAGTGGGTAAAGGGGACGCTGCAGGAAAGGCTCGTTGCTGAGCAGTAGGCGGTGCTCACAGTTCTGGGAGCTCAGCTTAAGACTGTTTTCTGCCTGACAGGGCAAGACCCCTAGACAAATCACTGGCTGGGTCTATGGTAGTTGGCAGCCATTCAAAACTGGTTCTCTGCCAGCAGTATTACTAGATAGCCAGACAGATCAATTCACTTTTACATTCCCGCCATTATTTATAGCACACTGTATATCTGCTCTTGCTTATGAACTAATGATTAGCAAATACAGTACACATAAAACACAAGCATTTGTTCTGTGGAGGGCTTTCTGTTGCTGATATTGCAGATAGTTTTACAGGTCACAGAGCCTTAAAAAGGATTTAAAGGGCATGTCTTGTGTAACATTTGCTCCTTTGAAAATGATGCTCCCCTCCTATTTTTGTGTAATTGAAGAGGATATAAAGGTTTACTTGCTGCTTATGTTTCATTGAATTCTTGCATTGCCCCCTTCTCCCACAGACTTCCAAGGAAAACATGTAGGAAGAGAGGCTTATACAGTATTATTTGTTATTTAAGAAGTGTAAGTCTATGTACCACTTAGGCTTTTATTTTCAGAAAGATTTATCAGATTGGTAAAAACAAAACAAAATTACCTATTAACCCTGCTTATATTTTAGAAGTCAGGGCAGCTGTAATTTTCTAAACTGCAGGGAAAGCCAAATGATTTGAAAATTGGTGTGAAAATACTATACCAGACTCTTGTTGCTGTTAAAATACTAGTTATAGTATTAATTGTTTCAGTTACTTACATTCCTGAGCTAGAATAAGAAAGGCCAGTCCAAACCTAAGGTCTCAGCTCCCAAACAACATAGATCTAATGAATTTTTAAAATCCAGATGTGATCCAAACTTACTGGCCAAATTAAACACAGCAAAGTAAGCGGGTCTGCACAATTTAAACATTTTTTAGCTGATCACTGCTATTGCTCTTAACACAACTTGCTGTGAGGTAGCAATGCTTATGCTTCTTACACTGAACATTATTTCCCTGGAGAGCTCACAGAAAGGTGGCTTTCACTACTTCTCTGAAATAAGGTTCAAGCCTACTGCAGTGTGTGAACTTTCAATAGTTTCAAAACTACTCACACTGGGCTGAATGACTTAAAGGTGTGCTGCTGGTTGGAGAAATGTCATATTGTAAGGAAAGCTGGAACTTGGTTTCCTAAACGGTTAGTTAGCCAATACTTTTGTCTGGGATGAAGTGTGAGGAAACACAATGTCAATATACTCCTAAGAAGTTGTCCCCTTTCCATTTGGTGCATCAAAGCAGCCTTCTTCGTAGCATCAGTTCCCTTACTGCCACTCTGCTGCTCAAACTGAGGTACCCTGGGAGTGTAATGCTGTGATAGGTGCTTTCCAGGACACTGAGACAGGTTACCAATTAGCAAAGATTAACATTATAATAGTAATCCACATAACTAAACCAAAGCTAGTTACAAGTGAAAATATGTCCCAGTGGAAAAATTAAGGTAGTATTAGCTTTCCCTGCCACTTACAAAAAAAATAAGTGAAGAGGAATAATAGAAGTGCTTGAAGAGCATAAGATCCCTAAAGTGCACATGCTCTGGTAAAGTCTTTTTGCTCAGAAAGATGCAACTAAATCTGTTTTGTGACAGTTCTGCACCTTGTGTGATCACCTCCCCACTCAATGCACACAAAAGCCCACAATATCTATTAAACAAGGAGTATACAAACAGCATTTTATACTCCCTTTGTATTAAGTGCCATATGTGCCCAAGATGTTGGTCAATGAAGAATCAGGAATGCTGGCTTGGCAAAAATCTTCCTGAGTCAGAATTTTCAGAGAAGCAGCCATTTCTAGTGACTAGTAGGCAAAAATAAATAATCCAAAATAATAGACCTTCCTACAACTGTCTGAAAACTCATCTCTCTTTCTTTTTTTCATTATTTGAAGGATAAAATTCTGAGCTCATTAGTTCAATGTTACCAACGGTAAAAGAGCAATTTCAGGTGAAACTGAGCATTGGGAGTAATCTGAAGATTTAGGTTGTGCTTTTATGTGCTTATATTCTTATCCACTTGAAACAAATAAAATCATAAGAGACTGATGTTGACCTTCTGTTGAGTATGGGTTAATTAAAGATGGCAGAAACAAGAAAATGCTCAGTTTCATCTGAAAAACTACCAATGGAGATAGAAAGAGATTAAAAAATTTCTATCATCATAGGGCATTTACGTAGAATCAACAAAATAATAGTCAAGGATATGCTTGGTGCTTTGTAATCACTCTTTGATTTCTGTTGGCTCTATCATTTTTTTTCTTTTTCTTCTTTATTTCTTACCTAAATTCAATGTCTAGTGTAAAACACAGTCCTTACAGAGTTTCTCAAGTTAGAATTCCATACTGAACTTGCATAGTAGAAGTCTCTTCTTGGTCAAGACTACCAGTGAGGCAAACCTTATTAAAAACTCTTTTTTTTTTCTGTGGTTTTCAAAACATTGCATTTTGAAGGTTGGTTTTTTTTTTTAATGCACTCTTTTATCAGACAACATAAAATATACTATGTTTCACTTGCTTGTTTCAATGTAAATCAACCACCAAAAAATTTTCTACAGCTTTTTACATTGTCTGGCCTTGTGCATTTGTAAGCCTACAAGTTATTTGAAAAAGGCTACTTTCTCTGTGTAGGAAGAATATACTATTTTACATGGAGGAAAAAAAAAAAAGTTTAAAAGAAACACTACATTTAAAAAATATACATATTTTTTATTGATGGGCACAGTGTCCTGTAAACCAGCCAGGAAGTGCTTTTCCAACACACATTCCAACATTACTGGGAATATTTCTAGTTTATGTATTTAAAAAGAAATCAGAATTATTCTGTTATATTTACAACCAGGCGGAACTTCCTTAACATTGTAGTTTTTTTCTGAAGGTCTTGAATGTGGTGAGGTCTGACAATTTATGTTTTCCATTATGTCTTTCATCCAACTTTAACTGTTCAGTGTCTGCTAAAGCCCACTGGTTTTGTCAGTGGGAGCTGTAAAAGGAGGAGAGAAACCAAGGCACAATAGTTCAGAGTCCATTTCTACAGAAGAGAACAATACTGCTTTCTGGAGGGAAGGGTGAATTCTGCCTTGAAGGTCCCGTTACTCAGATCTGGGGGGTTAATTCAGGAAAAAGACAGTGATTAGGTTCCTGATAAGGCCTTTTCTGGGTTATTTCTTGTACTTCTTCTGTACTGTTTCTTTATTTTTGATTCCTCATTTCTCAGACTTTACCCTCTTTCTGGATGAAAAGTAGATGCCATCTTCCTCACAGATAGCTTGAGTGGTTTTCTTGAGATGAATCATTAGTTTAACTTCTTTTATTTTTTTTTTAAATAATAAAATTAATGATTAATGTCTAAGATCTTAATTATGAGTTACAATATTTTTATTTAGAATGAAAAAAAATTTCACTCTTGCTGAGTATTCCACTGCTAAGTTAAATCAAAGGCCATCAATACAAACGATAAAATAGTTTCATCCATAAAAGAGACTGTGATGGCTGTTGGCTGACTGGTTCAGGAACAAACACACTCAGAACCTACTCTTCAGATGAGGCCTAACTCCATTAGGCTGTCATAGCATCTGCCTAACTCTCAGTCATGTTAATGAAGTTACCCATGTGCTTATAGGCAGGCACACGCTTAAGTAAACTGCTAAATCAGGGAAAGCAAGTCTCAACAGTCTTTGCCACATCAAGGTTCTGGAGGGTCATGTTTGCATAAAAGCAGTTCTGATGAGTAGCTTTATTCCTCAGCCACATGACTTAGTGTTTATTTTTACATGTCAAAACTCTCACTGAAACATAAAATTTTGTTTCACTCCAAAAAATAGAGACAAACCCAAAAGCAGTGCTGTGGTTTGAGCATCAGTTTGGCTATAACATTTCCTTTAGTGTTGAAATATGATGTGATGGTAATGCAAAATTGAAGATGAGTCCAGAATCATCCTATGAACCAGAGCTAAGGTTTAGTTTTTCTGCTGAAACACAGTATTATATTAGTTTCATGTGACTATGTCAACTTCAAATATTTCCTACAACTTTACTCAGGAATTTCTGGTTTTATTTTTTTCTGAGAACTAGTCCAGGACACCTAATTTGTAGACTTATTAGTCATAATACAACAGCTCCTGGAAGATCCAGCTGAGATGTAAAGCTCACTGTAGACAACATCCATGTAATAGGGGGTCAATTTCAAATGGTCTTCACATGCTTTTAAAAATACCACAAAACACATGTCTGGTTTAGATACATGGATAGCTTTGGAAATCTCTCCCCTAAATTATTCAATCACCTGACAAGGTTATAACAGCCTGCACAATCTTTCTGACAATAAATATTAGCAGTGAAGTCAGCAAGTGGATTCACCAGGTGAACAGTGTACAGTTACCAGACCGTAACACTGAAATGGAGCTGTGTGCTTCCACAGATGTATTCAGCCTTCAAGTAATTAAATACTGAAGTAACAAACTGGTGAAAAACTGCAAAAGCTATTTTTTAATCTCATACTAATACATTTTTGTGATTCATGACAATCACTCCCTGGAACAGGCTGCCCAGGAGTCATCATCTGTGGAGGTGTTTAAAAAACAAGTGGACGCAGCACTTGAGGCTATGGTCTAGTGGATAGATAGATGTTAGGGTGAAAGTTGGACATGATGATCCTAGAGGTCCTTTCCAACACTAATGTTTCTATGATTCTATGATATACTACAAAGCAAGATAAAAATATTGGACTAGATGATCTTTTGAGGTCACTTCCAACCCCTAACATTCTGTGATACATAAAGGTGTTATTAAAATGTGTTAGGCAGAAAAGCATAAAAGTAACTTGAAATATTTTTTTTCCTCCTAAATGTAAATGCTCTTTGATGCTTATTCTCTGACTTTTCTGGAAAGTCACATTTGGACGCTATGTAGGTAAATGTATGTGAGGCAGTGGTTGGGTGCTGACATATTTTTTAAGATGTCTCATTCCTTTGGTCTCTCCTTCAGATTGTCCATGTTTCTGTAGCAAAGCCTCTTGAAGTGAATTGGAGTTTTTCCACAGATTTCAATTCTGAATTTTGAATCAGTCCTCAAATACACTTGCAGTAAGTTACTTGAACAGCATTTGTAGGACAATACATATTGATATGGCAGAGTTTCCTGAAAACTGGGAAGTAAAGGACCCTTGTTGCTATATTGAAGGATGATAGCAATTTCTGTGAATCTCTTCCTTTCTCCCTGTATCATGACATGGAGAAAATAGCAGATAACTGCTGATACCTGCAGTTACACCTGTTAACACCACAGAGGTGTTACAGTCCTCAATATTCTTCACCAGCATGTGAATTCACAGAGAGACACCTGTAAGCCATACTATAAAACATGTACCTGAGATAGGTAATTTAAGATGACCTCAGGGCACAGAGTTTGTGACTGCATACTCCAGTAAACTGAAGGCATATGAATTGTCTCCATTGTATTTGGTGACATTACCAATTTAAATGAACTGTGGTACAGTAGTAGTGCATGGTGTACCACCATGGAAACAATACTCATGCCCCCAAACTCTACTCCAGCAATGCCCCTACTCATGTTTTCTTGATGATTGGTCTCTAATAGTCTAGTCCTACCCTGGCTTTGCACAGCAACTTAATTCCAAGAAACAAGTCATTTAAGGGGGGGGGCAAGCTACCTGAAACATGAATGGGACCAGTGGAAACACAGTACTCTTTGCATGCATTGGCATGCTTAGAAAAGGGCACCAGGATTCTTGTCTCCATCCACTGTAAAACAAGCAAATAACATCAGTGTCAAATAAATCAAAAGGTGCTCTGTCATACTTGCTCCACTACTGCAATGAATCTCCAGGTTAAGGAAAATGGCATGGTAAAGAGATAACAATTGTTTTAAACAACTTGATCACTTATAATCTTCAAATATCTAAAATAGTTTTCTTTTAAGGAACAAGGAAAAGAGCACATTTATGTTAGCTACTTCTATCTTTCCTTCAAGGTCCAGTAATGACTGGACCTGCAATTTGTGTCCTGTAAAATATGATACAAAAGTTTGGGATACTGGTCTGATGATACTTCTGCTTGTCTCAAAGTAAATTAAGAGAAATTTTGTAGCTGTTGAGATATTTTATATTGCACAAAACCAGGGAAAATCCAACATATTATTCCTGTGACAGGCCTAGAACTAGGTCCCTGAAAACAGCTGGATACTGACACTTCAGTTCACTTCCACCTCTTGTTTTTGTGTTGGCCTCTGGCACATTGTTTCTTTCACTGGAAGCCAAAGCGGATTGACTTTGCTAGTCCCCTCCATGATGTTCACTTCATCAGACAGCTGATGGAATCTGTTTTCATATAAGCCACCTATTATGAAGAATTTCAAGTTTATTTGCTTAATAGGACATGTATTTAAAAGAAATCCATGAAAATAGGCCTGGATTAAAATGATTAAACGAGAGCTAAGATGAACCATAATGCACAGAAGCTTACACATTTCCTCATCATAAGCAGATAAAAACAGTTGTTTTGCCTACTGCCACAGTTTCTGAGGTCTACATCAACATTCTTCACCTGTTGTTTTTTTTTGAACCAGGGGTTTAGTAACTCCTATTCAGACATGATAGTGGAGATATCCCATTTTAGTGTGCACTGCTTTAAGTTGAGCTTCCTCAACAGAAAATATGGGTTTTCCAAAGAATATATTCAAAAAGCAACCAAGCACTTTTCGTAGTCCCACTTTTCTGTGCACACTGTACAAGTACAGTGAGTTCCTCCTTTATCAATACGTTGTGCCCTCCCACTTTCAGCAGCTTAACTTTTCTCTTCTTTCTGATTGCTGAGTTGGATTTCTTCTTGCTGTTTGCAAGAGATTCTTTAATGGGATCGTTTTTAGTTTTTTAATCCTTCTCTTCTGCTTTCTGAAGGAGGCATTAACCTAGAGAGTCATGAGGACATAGTAATTTCTCCATCTACTACTTTGGTACAGTGATTATCTTATAAATAAGGAAGTATTTCATATATCAAAACATCTGCAGTTCCAGCCCTGAGTTCTAGTCCAGTTCATATCAGTACTTGCCTAAAGTCAACTACCAGCATTTGTTTTCTGGCTTGTGGGAGCTGAATTGGTGGGTCTTGGAATACACATAATACAAAGAGAATTAATTGTCATCACCTTTGAAAGTCTCTGAAGACACTGACCGAATGGATCCTGAAATCATCTAATTTTTAGAAATTAGATATATGAAATCAGAAGCACAGAATGAGGACAACATTGGGGTTTTTTTTTGTAGATTTTCTGAAAGCAGTAAGTCCACATTTACAGAAGAAGATAAAGATGATAAAAAAACCTAACCCTAGACAACAATAATCAATTAAACACCCCCCAAAAATAAAATTCATTCAGTTTGAATGGTGAGGTAAAGTGCTCTTTTATGTTCCATTACACATCCTGTAGGAACAATAACATTCTTTTGAGATTCAAAATTGAAATCTAGGCATTTTTATCTCACAGAAAAATATGTGTTTTGATTGAGCATTTATATGAGATTAGAATTCTTAAATATCAGGCTAATTATCCCACATAAAAAAAAAAAAAAAATCATCTTAGAAAGACTTCTGAAAAGTTACATGAGAATAACAGTTGCAGAACAAATTGTAAACCAGACTCTAGTAACTGTAACTACTGCAGTCAGGCTCTCAGCCATCAGCAGAATTTCAATCACAGGAAGGTATATTTTCTGCATTGTAGAGGCATGGATATATTAGTATACAGATATTTTTGTGCCCTTCATTGTCAAATTGTCTCAAAAAATATAGAAAATGTTTCATGACAACATAAGGAAAATGAGAGATGAGATGGGGGAGAAATAATTAATATCATTAACCAACAGGAAACTGAACGTCAGGTAGACTAAGGGCTTGATTATTAGTAAAATCTATAGGAATTACATGGAATATGTCTCTGAGACATAACAAAAGGAGAGTTTTCTACTCGGCCCTTGCTCGTTATGCTGGTATGCATTCATTACTGACCACTACCTGCTATAGGTTGCTATCATGTCAGTGTTGGTTGTTTCCCTGGCTTGAAGGAGGTGTGGGTGGAAAAGGAGGTGTGGGTGGAAAAGGAGTCGGTTCTAAACTCCACTCACTCCTACTCTTTCTTTACTTACTTGCTTCTGAAAAATCTTATCCCTCTCACTTCTTTTCATAATCAGAGTCATCATCCACACTTAACTGTTTTAAACATGTTAATATGAGAATACGTGACAGATTCAGAAACCAGAGCCTATTCACTCGAACCCAAACCCCTACTTGTATTGCCACCAAAGAGTAAAATAAGCGCCCATCACTCGCTTTCCGGGTTCACCACAGTGAGTCTGAGTTTCTATCTCCTAAGATTTCTCATAGTATGTTTACACTATCCAGTTTACAACCAGGTATTTCAGTAGCTGTTGGGACCTCCATTGGTAGATTATCCCCTACTTTTGCTGAAGGATAACAATGATGATGCATTAGGTCTTTCCTCCTCATAATTACCATGATATTCCAATGAGCAAGTGTTCACACTTCTCTCCCTGATAATCTATTGGTATAGATCTGTGGTTTCCTTTTAATGTCTCGTTCATTAGATGGTATAAAAGTGTGTAACATTTTTAGCTGTGGTTGAGGAAAGCAGGGAATGTCGAGGTTAAGGTTTATTATGACTGTCATGTTCAGGAACTGAGAGCTATATACCACCTCTACTCAGAGTCTTTGCACATAACTCCACTTGACACTGGAGTTATGCATTTCCCCGAAAGCTGTTTACCACCCTATTGAGTGCTCACTATTTCTAATAGCGATTGGGATGGGATAGATCTGAGTACCAATTATTTTAAACCTCCTTGAAACTTTCCATGAAGCTGAGTTAAAGAAATGATGGTGTAGCATTTATGAGTGTAAAACCAAACAGATAATAGCTCTGTCCCTAAAACCACACACAGAGAAATATTACTTTAAGAATATTCAACAGTGTGTCATTCATTATGTAGAGGGCACTATACAGTTGCCCTCCCCTGACACTAGCAATTCAAGTGCTTCATGAGGGAATAAATCCTTGAAAGCTTGGTTGCAATTTACTTCTTTACTTCCTGCACATAGTAACAATGATAGTTGAATTGAAAAGCATTTAAAAATTCATAAATATATAAGTAGCCATTATCTAGTGGAAAACATATGTCTGACTGTAGGACCTGATCCACTACCCAGTTACTCCAATTTTAAACTAATGTAACTCCACAGTAATCAATGAGGGTACTGGTGTGCAAAGGAAATAGCAGAAGGCAAATAAGGTTTTTAGGACATGTAAGGGTCATTTTCCTTAAAAAGAAGGCCACCCTTCTCATTGTGTGTTTATTTTGAGTACCTTAATCCCAATGCCCAGGAAAAAAAGAGGCACTCAGAATAACTGGTTACTTTTAAAACCTGCGGCTTACAAAAAGCTGAGAATATTTATCTACATACTCCTTTTACAGGGCAGCAGAGAAACATACTGTATATTTTTTCTTCCCTTTTGTGGGGTAGAAATTTGTTTTTGCAGTAACCAAATTTAGTTGCTCAGTAAGTTAATAGACAGTGATTTCAGCTGGAATTTGTTTTGATGTTTAAGACAAAACGTCATAGGTTGGTTAATAGCAAGTGAACAGTATGATCTTTTTACATTCATAAATGTAAACAGTTCAAGACCAGAAGACTGTTAGAGCTTCAGTATGAGCTATTTTCTCTTCAATGTCATCCAAATCCTCTCTGCACTGAGCATATTTAAGTTGGCTGAAGTTTCTTTTTTTTTTTTTTTCCTTAAAAAGGGTATCCCATCTCAATTTTTCTATTGTGTTGAGTCCTAAAGTGTTAAACATTGCGCTGTGTATTAGCAAAGCAAAAGTGGAAAGCAGAATAATTCACAACGCTAAGTTTCTATAAAAACAACAATCTTCCTCACTGCCCCCAGCTCCTGTGCAAACCTAGCACCATAGCCTAGGGGATGAACATAAGAGTTACACAAAGCTCTGCTGTTATTAGCACCGTTCTGATAGCTAAGCTTTTTGTGGAGGGTCCGCTGTGGAATTTCAAAGACAATAAGCAAACTTGCACCAGACAAATAAAGTTGCATTCCTTTACAGTTTAGATGTGAGAGATAAAGCAGATACAGTGTTGTTCAATCCTTTATCAAGGTGACACAAACCCAAAAAGCTTTGATGCTTTCTATTGCAAACCTCATGAGGATAGGAGTAGGAAGCAAAATCTGATTAGTTTGACTCGCCTTTCTAACTACATGCATTTAGAAAGGGTTTCTGTAGAATTCTCTTCCCCTCTCTTTATTGTGTGGTTTGCTTTGTTTGCTTGAGTTTAAAACTGCCATTACATGAAAGTGTTGCAAGTATAAATAATTTAGAAGATAACTCTGTGGGGATACTAATAATATGCCCCTGGTTTTTTTCTAATAGCAACTCATTACAGTTCTGAGAGATAGTATTCCATAGGAGCACTTACACAACATTGCTGTATCATGGATATTGTGGATGTTGACAATAAAATCATTTTTATACCTGTTTAGTTAAGCATATTTTCCTTCTTAAAAATGTCTCTTTTGTTTACGACTTGCGCCACTGCTTTAAATTCTCTAAAAATACCCAAAGGCTTCTTGAGTGGACAGATGGATGGACAGACAGATACATCCATCTGGTTTTATCTGTCTTAAATGTAAAACCTTTCCCAATAAGAATCCATGATGATACAATTATCTAACAATGTATAATTAGTTCTAAGGGAAATCTAAACAGTTAATAGATGCTAATAAAGACAGATGTACAAAGGTAATAAGTGTGTCAAACTTGAAAAGTCTTATGCTGCTTGTGCTTGTTTAAAGGAAAGGAAAAGCTTTTAATCGGGCTTCTCTTACTTCTACAACATCATGTTATAAATTGCTTTGCCAACTCTTCATAGCAAATATCAATTTTAAGTAGGCAAACATCAAGCTCAGGTTGTGTGCACTTGGTGGAGATGATAGTGCATCTGGTGTATATCTGTCCTTTCAGGAATAAGTCCAACAGTTGAACCTTTTTTTATTTATTTTTTATTTTTTTTCTTCAGTCTACAGTAAATGAATGGCCACTGTCAGTCCGAATGACTGTTGCCTAGAGAAACCAAGTTTTTTATTGCGCTAACCTCGTCCTGGAATCTTTTGGAAAGTCATAGGGCAGGCAGGCACTGTTAAAAGCAGTTGTAACTAAAAGACTATTCAGTGCTCTGCACCCAACAAACAACAGTGAGGATTAAACAACTCATGAGATGTAGTGGTCACACTCTCACACAGATGCATATGCACTATTTCAGGACTTGGATCTTTGGGCTATATTATAACGATACTGATTACAGAGAATCATACACTTATACAAGGTACTTTTTTTTTTTTCTTTTTCTAAATAAATATCACAGACCTTTTTCAGTAACATATTCACATTTTCTGTTCCAAAATCTAGCTATCTTGTGATGATTCTCAGGGCAAATTATTTAGAAGTTAAAGGATTCATAGTCTATTCAAAAAGGGGGAAAAAAAAAAACAACAAAACAAAACAAAACAAAAAAAAAAAACACAAACAAAAAAAACAGAACTCAAAAGGAAGTATTTTTATTTACAAATACTGTGAAAAGCTTCACACTAATGACTATAAGAGAGTTAAAATTACTGATGAGATGGAACAAACCACAGCTGCAGCTACTGCAGAGATTGCTTGGCTAACAAACTATTACAATAAAAAGAGCATTGTTCAGAACAAGTTCATGTTTTAGATAGTATCATTTTGTACAGATGAGTTTATAACCTGGCGAACAAAACTGACAGATAACCCAGAGCAGCGTGACTCTCTCAGACATTCTTGAAATACAAGTCTTACTCCTCACACATTTATTCCCACTTCCTCAAATCCACATGCATTTCCTAGTGTTGCTCTTTCTCTTACATCTCCAGTGTCTGCTTCTTTTTCTATTTCCACTTAAACAATATATCTCTTTTGCTTCTGCCTTCATCTCTTCTCATCTTGACTATTGTAGTTCCCTTATCTCAGGACTTGTAAGTCCCAGTTCTTCATATCCCTGCTAATGTGCCAAATGCTGATGCTTCCTTCTCACACACGTCGAAAACACCTCCTACTTTAGGCACTTCAGCAGCCTTCCACCATCCTTTTCTGAATCAATTTAAAAATTGTCTTTTTTAAAACAATGTCAAAGCCTACTTCAACATAGATGTCTTCCTTTTTTTTTCCCCATATTCTCCTCTCTACTTTCTGTCTAATTCTGCCCTCCCCTCAGTTCTGCAGTCTCAGTAGAGAAATCCTTCCTCTCTACCACAGCACCCATCTAAAGAGCCTCTCTGTATCTAAAGACCCTTTCTGTAACGTTGGCTAGCTATATATTTTCTCCTTTGCCTGTACATACTTCAATTTCTCTCCATGGAAACTGGTTTGGGATTGAGTTCATAAAGAAGATTAATACTACATGGCATGATCAAGCAGTTATTATAGAACTAGGTTACACTGGAAAACCAGAGCATGATCTATGTAGCACTTGGGGTAAATTTGGCAGAAGGATGAAATGGAATTTTTTGGTCCGGATGCAAAACATGGCCACAAAAATTTTCACTTACCACTTTTTAACCTATATTTAGTACACCTGAAAATGAAGCATAGGCACCTGTGCTAGCTGCACTGCACATCTTTGCATCAAATTTGTCCTATCAATGAGGATTTTAGTTTCAAATTAGGATGTGGAATTTGACATTATGAAGTTTTCATAATTGTTAGTTCTTGGACCAAAGGAAGACTGGTCCTTTAGACAGCGATTTCTTTTTGACTATGAATGCACATAATCAGGCATCAAAAATTAGGCAGCTAATTGGACCCCTCATCTTAGCAGAAATGGTAGGTGGTTGAAGGACATATCTAAAATACAGATGGAATTTTCAACTCAAGCTTCTGTCAAAATCCATTTAAAGGGCTACATTTTTCTTTGACTGCTGACCACTATATTTGTTTGTATTTACTTCACTGACTCACAGAGCTAATGCACTTCCTGAAATGTCTCTGAGAAGTCAGGCGAGACACCACAGGTTATGCTGTCTTAGGCTAGAATTTACTAGGATTAAAGCAGATGTGGCATTACTAGGATCTGCTAAACCTCGTGTGATTTATAAAGATATAAAGCATATCTTTTATTATTATGATGATGCTAAAAATTTTGTGGATCATAATATAGTCACATTGGGAAGACTGAGTATAACAACTGGGGAAGAATCAAGAAAAGGAAATGGAAACTAACTCTCCCTTACTAGCTTATCTCAGAGAATGTCTACATTTGTTGCTTTCATAATTCTGCTTTATGTGGATGCAAGTTTACATGTATATAGGCATATTTGATTTCTAAAACAGTTAAATATTACAAGACCGTGAATATCAAAGTAAAAATGTTTATTGTGCCTAGGAATGTACACATGCAATTGATAATTTTAATAATTCAATGTGAAAAAAAAACAAACAAACATTCCCTGTTCTAACTACTGATTTATCTTCCTATGTTTTCTTCAGTTTGGACACTGAATTAGAAAGAAAGCATTGCTTATATTCTATTTATAGTTAATTTCTTATGAAATTTATTTTAAAATTCTTATGCACACGAGCACAATGCTGAACTACTTTGCCTGAAGATGCTGCCTCTGAATTTGGGCCTTTTTTTTTCTTTTTACAAAGGCTTTTTATATTTTACTTAACATTTCTATTGACCTTAAATTTTATGTTTCTTCCAAAGGTTGGTTAAAGATGTACTAAAACTCAGCTTGAAATTCTTATGAAAGCAGTATTATAGTATTGGCTTATAAACCAATTAAGTGACAATAAAAAAATCTGTATAGCATATTTTACAAAATATTTACTCATTGATATATCTCTCTCTGCTAGAGAAAGATATCATTTGAGTTTCATATGCTTCAAGCACAAACCCTGCAATCTTTCATTTAAGCTGATCTTTAGCCATCACTGAATTTTCCAGCAGTGTCACCTAGCTGCTTCCCAGTCCTGAGATGCCTAAAATCTTTTGGTCCACATATGCTTGTTTGTCTGTTGGTGAGCGTGCACAAAACTGCTTAGAATGAGATGTAATTGAGAAACTTGGAACTGTAAGCCTAGCAGTACTGAAAAGTGAGATATTGCCCTGTATATAATCCTATGATTATTTTATATAGGAAGGATCTCCAGGACAGAGGAGTAGCTACACAAATATATGGTGATAAATAGACAGTAACATGTTCCAGAGCGACACACAACTTTCAACAGAAAATCAGCCTTGCCTCACTGTATTTCCCCAGGGGCCAAATCCAGACGAAGTTCTTGTCATACATCAGCCATACCAAGCTTTACACAAAAGAGGCAAATGGGGTAGAGGGAGTGCTATGCTCAATGGCTCATTGGCTAGAAAATTCACTTGTTAAATAAGATATATGTTTGCAGGTCTTCTCTTCATCTTGATTTAAATCAATGTCTTAACTGTTCCAAGTGAGTTGAGTTTCCCAATCAATGGGCTATTGAACATAATGCTCCATCTTTACTGTTCTTCACTATCATGCCTTTCTTGTTCTCCTGACTGCCAGTTCTGTAGCGACTAGTCTGTAGAACAAAATTAAATAAGAACAAGGGCTTGACTGTACAGCCTCTTCTTGGTTAGGGCTTGAACTTCAGGTGTGTGAGAGTTAAGTGCTGGTTAATTATGACTGTATAATTACTTCAGGTGGAAACATCTTCAGAATGAGAACTGAAAGGGCTTTGTTCACCATTCTGAATACTTAGGTGATTCAGATATTCTTTTAGGATGTGATGGACCTATACTCAAGACTTTGTTCCAAATCAAGCAGAATAGAGAGGCAAAACTTGATCTGTGTCTTTCCAGATAAATAGTCAAATAATTATGGTGTCAGCTGTGAAGGAAAGAGATCTTTATCTATGTTGTTATAAGAAGAAATAGACCTGTCCTAAGATGTCTGTCTCACTAAAAGGATCCGTAGGACTCCTGGCTGGACATGTCTTCTAACTCAGAGACAGAGCATGGTTGTGGCAGAAAGGAACTCACTGTTAGGATACACATATACACAGCAGCAAAAATGATGATGGGATGGGGTGTTAAAAAGGAGAAATCTACATACCTAAAGAATTTAGGCACTTTCAGTGTTAAGTAAGGGCTTTTTTTTTTTCTTAACAAAAAAATTGTAGTTAGGTATCTAAGTCCACCTTCTGGTGATTCCTGGAACATCTAACCAAAGGCAGGAATTTCCTTGGGTGCAGGTTACCTACAACTTAGGTGCTAGTGTCGACATCCCTTTGCTAATATTGCCTTCTGACTTCGAATTTCACTGATCACTAGGATTAGCTTTATGAGGCCCACAATGATTTCGATAACAGGACTTGGTCATTTTGAAAATTTTCCTTATACATCTGAGTGCTTTACTAGAGAAGGCTGAAGGGATCAGCACTGTTGGATACAGCTCTGTAATTACCAGTTTTGTGGGCTTAAATACAGGTTTATACACATATTCTTAGATGCCTTCACCCCTACGCAGTGCAGAAACAATTAGTGAAATTCTCCTGAAAATTAAGCCTCAACACCCTACCAGTCAGAACAGTCAGAGTTAATACTGAAATCCATCAGCAACCAGTTATTAAAATTATGTAAGATCACACACAGAGTTTCCAAACTGCTCTCATAAAGAAAGATAAATATTAGATAGGTTTTATAGATTGGGTTTCATTTCATAACAGCTATCTCAATTGTATGCAAAGTATGGGATAGTGGAACACATTATAGAAATTGCCAGTTTTCACTGAAGGAATATGTGCTCAGTTTACAGTTTCTTTTTGTGGTATGATTTAACTTTCACATGAGATATTTAAGTAGCAGTGACTACATTAAACGAGACTTCTCCAGATACCCATCCTGTAACCGAAATAAGAAAAATACATTAATAGCCCCCTCTTTAGCTGGGGAAGCCAACAACAACTGAAATGTAGTGCACTTGAGCGTAGACTCCTCCAGTGCTCTGCTCTGCCCATAAGCAGCTGAAAACTGAAATCAGGGGAACCCAACCTTTCAAGTGCTTCAGAAGGCACAAACCTCCCTGGTTTCAGTCCTTAGCTTGTTCAAAAGAATGAAAACAGCAAAGAGAAAAGAAATGGTGTAAGACTCACATGTATGTCCTCAATCATAGCATATCTGTCCATCTAGGACCCCTGCAGAGCACCAGCAAGCTTTATCGCTGACTTGCCAGCTGTACTTTGCAATTATCTCTGGTGAGCCAGCAAGGTAGGCTGGGGACCAAGAGCTGAGCCCTGGGGGAGATAAACCTCTGCTCAGAAAGTATGTGAGACTGGGATACAGGAGTGACAGGCTGAGGAAATGGCTCCATGGAGGCTTTTTAATTTTTCCCATTCGATGACTCCAAACCAGTTTGGCTTACAGTAACTAAGACACAAGGATACATGAAACACATTCATATACTAAAAAACTCTGAAAAATGTTTTTAGAGCATTTTCTCCCGATTCCTGGGGGATACAGAGAACACAAAATGGGATAAGACAGAGTAAAAGTTTCACCAGTATGACACCGAGAAGATCTAAATAATTACCTTTTCATTTTAGCACACTTAAATAATACAGCTGTCCCACACTTGCACTGCTATTACCTTCAGTCATACCTTCACTGTGGACCATGTATTCCATAACATGGCAGGCTACAGTCTCGTATCTGTGGTGGTGACGCATCTTTAGCTACTAAGCTGTTAGACCCTGTGGTTTCATGAAGTCTTGCCACCAGTACTGGAATAATTAAAGGGGAAAAAGTGAACATGATTCTGAATCTACAGAGAGAGAGATTTACATAAGCAGAATCTTCCGTAACCAGACAGTGCAAAGAGCAAAACACAAGAGATACCAGCATGTAGGTATGACTTACTGAGAGGTGATTATGTGTATCTGGGTAAGAGCTATAACATAGGAGAGGGGAGGACGTATTTATACATAGTGTATTATTTATGCCCATTACTTCTAATTGCCTAACTAGTTCTCTTTCCTCTCACGTATGCTTTAGTATCCACCAACCAGAGAAAGATGTCTACAGCTAAATATCTGCCAATTATTATGGACTTTTGCTTAATATTCTATTGTTCCACTGACAGCACATTTTTTAATATATCATTTTATACTATCCTGTACATCATCATTTTCCTGCCTCCCTTAGGGCCCTGGCTGTAATAGTTCTTATTTATTTCCACAAGCTAACATACATGCAAAAGATCTTGCAGTCATGATGTTACCCCAACCACCCTCACCTTTTCCCGTTTTTATTTTTGTCATCCTTCTTGTCTTTTTTTAAAGTTACAGTATAGAGAAGTGTGAACACAGCATGTGCATAGATGTATACCAGGGTCAAATACACAGCTTGCTCTGTGGTTCCCCTTCCCCATCCATAAACACAGAAGACACTCCTTCTGCTCACTCAGCAGCGTTACATTGCAGCCTGTCCTTGTGGCCGGTAGATCTGGGGTTATAGCTAATAAACTTGAAAACCGATCAGAAAGGAAAGAAAAGAAAACTCCCTCACTATTCTAATAGGTGAGGTAGGAGTATAACAGCCCTTGTAGGGGTTGATCACCTCATAGAATCTGCTCAGCACCTTCTGAGTCTAAGAGAACTGAACGGAGCATTGATCCTGGGCTGGCAGTGCCACGGTCTGGTTAGTTGCACCAAATGCTGTTTCTCTACAAGTACCTGTTTTGCAAAGTGGTTTGGGTTTTTTTGAAGAGAATCTGTAACAGTATAAGCTGGAGGTGTCTTGTGACTGCATCACTGTTTCTGAAACAGAAAAGGCATCTTTAGCATCAGTTGTTCTCAAACTTGGAGCACTCTGTTTCTATAAATATATTTTGGCTGTGGTTTTTTTAAAGTGGGCTCTTCAGATCCAATTTCCTGAGGTCTGCTGCTGACAGGTAGAAAAATACATCTTTTTTTTTTCTTCAGATTTTAATAACAATGAAAAGGTGTACAGGCTTCATGGTCAAGACAGGACAGTGGGTACAAAAAAAAAAGCCCTGTTAACTTAAGGCAAAATTTACTGTCAGGGAAAATGGAACATTCCTTCTGAACTCATGAACTGGTAGTGCATGTGCAGGTTGGTTGTAGATGGTTGCTACAATAAGGCTTCTTTCATACAGGTGTGTTTATGCCTCAGGCTTGCTGGCCACAGTCCATTCCATTTACAGAAGCTGAATTAAACAATAACTACCGCATTGCAAAAAGGAGGAGGAAAAAAAGGTGAGCGTCAAAGGAGATGCCTGAGAGCTTTGTTAGGGCCAAGAAAAACCCTGTTGCAGTTGTCAGAGCTTGTTGATGTTGCAGAGAACGGCACTTTTTTTTTTTTTTTTTTNGTAAAATAGAACGGAAGAACAAAGTCCTACTCTATAAATCAGCAGCTGCTCCTTGCCAGATCAAAGGAGTGACATTTTTGCTCCTGGACTACTTGTCCACTTTAGGTGCTTGACAGACAGCTAACAGCTGGCCTGTTACATAGTATAGGAGAGTTGGGCTACATCTTCTTCAGAGTAGATGACAAGCTAATCAGAGTTATCCATAGCACAGGACATGTGAGCGGACCTTGATCTCTTCAAACATACCCGGGACATAATTGCTAAACACCTTTATGCATTTTTGGCAAGTTGCTACTTAGGTAGTTTCCAGTGAAAAGTAAGAAGGCAAATTAATGCCTTAATCTAATTTGATCAGGGAAGTTAAACAGATGTTAAATTAGTTGACAATTCTCCTTTTTGGGTCATTTTAAAATTGGTAACATTAAAAAAAAAAATATTTTTTTAACTGTTTCAGTTAAAAAGATATGTAAAATACTTCAGTGTGATAATACTCTAAAACTACACTTTAAAAACAAACAAGTTACCTAAAGAGAAGCCCCTCAGCTCATAGGTAAGAAGCTAGATAAACTGATTTTGTTTTCAAGACTGCTGGACCCTTACTAATTTTGAAAATCTCTTCCTATGAGGTTAAGATGATAAATTAACATGCCTTTAAATGCATGAGTTACTTAAGATAATGCATGAGTTACTTAAGATATTATAGGAGACCTGTTATCTACCTTTAACATGGATGTCTAAGTGCCAGCAAATCAAAGTGCATGCCAGATTAGCTGAAATTGTATTTAGCATCTCCACAAGACATATGTGTACAAACCGGGAATTTTAATGTCAGTAGTAAAAATTTCAAAGTGATTCAGTTTCTAGTTGATTCTCATCTGCAATAAATCAAGTACAGGATGAGGTTATATACTACAGCTTATGTCTATTGACTTTGCATTTTATCTGTAAAATATGAATAGCTAAGGAAGTATGGCTCTTTGTCTCCTCCCTTCCTTTCAAGTATCTTTAAAAGATCATTTTTACGGTGCATGATAAATAACAGCCGATGAATAATCTGATGGCACTTTTGAGAGAGTNCACCTGGGGCCACCGGAGGCTGGAACTCGGGGCGAGCCCCGTTCTGCAGCAGGGAGCGGCCGTTCATCCGTTGGCAGCATTGCCGGGTACCGAGCCCAGGCGCAGGCTGGCCTCGGCCTCAGCGCCGGGCCCTCGCCGCCCCGGGCCGCCGGGGGGGAGGCCGATGGAAGCGGCA
>VWZY01004281.1:162762-170262 GCA_013399075.1 Chloroceryle aenea
GGAGGTACAGCCGTCGTGTTAGGTGGCTTCAGGTGCAGTTGCGCGCTCTGGAAGGCGATTGGCCCCCGCCTGGACCCCCGGGGGGATAAGGGGCGACACTTTCCCGCTCCAGCCGAGGTCGGAAGCCCGTGCCCGCCCCGCGGCGGGAGGTCCTCGCCACCTTCGCGCTGGCAGAGAGACACTGACCGCCCTCTCGCCTTCGCAGCGGGCTTCGGGGAGCCGCCCGCTGCCCGGGACAGCGNAGGTTCGTGGGGAGCACCCTGGAGATCTGCCTTCATCACAGGGAAATGGTACTGTGCACAAGCCCCAGGAGCCAAGTCAGGGTGGGTGGCTCCCTGGGGTTTGTGCTGCAGCAGAGGTGCTCCCCGTGACGGCACCAGGTCTTCCCTTGGCAGAGCCAAATCATTTCCCCGCGCTCCCAAGAGGTAACCTGGTAACCAAGAGTTGCATGTTTAACGAGATGGATTTTCTCTGAGGTGAATAGATGCCAGTCTTGCCAATTCTCATGATTTTATCACAAGGCTCAAGTTCTTTCATGTTACTCGAGGTCTCAGCTCCCGGAGACAATGGTTGCGTGAGAATCTTTTCGAGTAAGTTTCTAGATTTTCCGAGATTTGCCGAGAAGAGCAGTTTAAAAATATGGCGCAATGACTGAAAAACTCTCAAAATAAACACTGAGAAGAGCATTGTTTAAATGTCAGGTATTTTAGGACACTTTCACAATTATGGGGTGGACAACTTCATGATTACCAACAATTGGCAGCTCTGCGTGGCATCATATATTTTTAAAAGCTCCAACATAAACATACAAGATGTAGCAGACATCTTTGGGACTGTTAGTGCCTGCCTCAGGTTGCCCCAGGCGCTCGTCTTAGTTGATCTCTGTCATCTTCTGGAGCCTTCTCTCCACCAAACGTGGATGCTGACTTAGGTTCTCTAAATCACACCTTTGACAGATGTGAGATGTCTAAATTAGCTTAAGAAAGTCAGTTTAAACAGCCCATAACCATCCTTCTCTAATAAGGCTGTCCAAAACTACGTGAAGTTTTGTCAGGGAATAAACCTGCCTGTCTCTCCCTCTCAAAACCAATCATGTTAAGTGACTCCATTCATGACTTAGGGAAGCCTTTTTTAGATGGCTCATTTCCAGGTGACTAACAGCTTTTTTAATTTCCTATAAGGAATACTGCAAGTAAGAGTTGGTTGCCAGGTGTGGCATAGATTCAGTGAAGCATAAACAAGGCCTTTTTCAACTATTTTTGTACACACATGCACAGAAGGACGCCTAAACCTAATTCTGTCAGTTTAGAATGCATATTGGAGGGAGAAGTTAAATAAACCAAGGTAACTAGATTTTTACCTGTTCAGATGAAAGTTTAGGTGGTAGACAAAGACCGCTGTAAGGGGATAAAAGTGTTTCTCTAAATTAGACATTTCTTGTGAATTCTTTCAGATCACTCTGATCTGCCCAAGACTTCTGAAATGATTCTTTCAGCCTGGGAAAGAAGTAATTTTCTAGGTTATGTATGAAAATATTTTTTTTGTGACTTAGATATAATATTTCATTGGTTATTTTACAAATTAGGTCATTCTTGGGTAACAAGGGATCAGTGTAGTATGTACTCTTGTGATAAACACTGACAGTCCAAATACTCAAGTATCATTTAGGCAAAGATTTCTCATCCAAGGTGAAATATTTGAGTTATTTTTTAGAATGCCTTCTTAGGCTTTTACTCAGCAAAACACTGAAGCAGGTGCTTAAGCCCCATTTATTCATCAAGCTCAGCTGCCTTTTACCTAGGTTTTAATAAAAGCCAAGCTTCTCATCTAGATTTGGCAGGTTTTTGAAAATCTTTCTAGACTATTCTTCTGTCCACCTACAAATTTTGAAAAGCAGGCTTTATATTCAGATGATGGAAAAGAAACAATTTTAACCCTGCATTATTTGGTTTATTTTTATTATTTATTATTTCTATGATTAAGCCTGCGACAGTATTTTTTCAGTATCTCTGTTCTTTTAAAGCGAACAACTGGAAGTGTCTTCTTGATATAAAATCTAAACTGAATCAAAACATTCCTTGTCATTATGTTTTTTAGATAACTGAATGTGAATTCCTCTTAAAAGTTTGCTTATTTCTCTGTTTTTCACATAAAGAATTGAGAAACCCACTTGTGCAGTGGCCATACAATGTTAAATAAATGCAATATTTTAACACCTCACTTTCTGGGGTGGATATTTTAAGTGGAAATCCAGATTGAAGACAGATATTGAAAAGTTTTGAGTTGTAGCTCCATGTTGTTCCTCCATCTCTCACAAGGAGCAGTTGACTTTGCTGCAGGGGACTGGTTCAATTTTGCATCAGTTCTTCTCACAGAAGATATTAAGCTATGATATAGATGTGTGACTGAAATACCACTCCCTGCTTGAGTTCAGATTAAGACCCCAAATTGGGGTGAGTTGTGGTTTCCTAAACTTTCATGCATTTCATCCTCCTGAAACAAGACCTGTTGTGACCCTATGTACCTAAAGGTAATTTTCCATGATAGCCATAGAGTAAAGCTGGACATGCTTCTCTCCAGTTACCAATCAGTACAGCCAGTAACAATTCATTTCAAGAGATAAGCTTACTCAGATGCAGTTATGGAGTGGTCGCAAGTGTCTATAAAAAAAAAGACAGTGGGAAAAGCAACAAAATTAGTTTTGAATGTGTCAGGCTAGAGCAAGAGAACTGAGAGATCTCTATTTGACATTTTTTCTCTTACACTTTGCAGAAATACCTCTCTGTGATTTTATCTGAACGTTGTTTATTATAAAATTAAAAGGTACTATGTAAATGTGACTTTAATGTAATTTGATATGACTTGAGATAAAATATGATAAATATATAGAGAAGATTAATTATAGGTCTTCCTATAAAATACAGAATATATGTGTTTATTTTGGACAAAGAAAACCAAGGCTTTATTTAGAGATGCAATTAAATGCATATATTTAGGTTATACTGTTCTGCTAATTAGCAATGGTAAGAACCAATTAGGACTAGGACTATCAAATCGCCGGACTACATTGCATATTCACTAGTATACCTTTACTGCTCTACTGGTTTTTGCTGGAAGCAGATAAAAATGAACTGTGTTCTTTTGAAGTCCATACCACTGTGCATTTGGGTCATCTTGTTTGTTGTGCTTTCATAAACTGTCCCACGAAAGTTACTGGAACTGCTTGTGAGAGAAAGACAGACCCTGGCTATAGGAAATATACGTGCCTGCTTTAGGTAGCAATTAAATTAAAAATACAAGATGCAAAAAAAAAACCCTTCTTTCAATTCAAATGGGTATTGTTTGAATAAGCGAGATCAGTAATCTGTCATTTACAAAATGCTAGAAGTGAGATTTTCATTCAAGGTACTATGTCAATGACATGTATTTCACAACATTACACACCTCATTTATCATTCTGGAATGAGGACCCAGCACCATATGAATGTAGAGCTTGTGAAGGTATCGCTTCACAGCCCTGGAGGCTGATGACCCCTCTTTATCTACACAGCAGGTAAGGCACAAACAGTGGCAATGTGAGCTCTCTTTGCCGTCCCCTGCCAGTGTGCCTGGCTGCTAAGCTGGGGAACAAAGGAAAGATAGCATATGGATAGCAGATTGTAGGAGCGCTGAAAGAGGACTGAGGAAATCTATGTTGGGTGTGCAGCTCTGCCAAAGATCTCTTGTATGACTTTGGCCTTGTCACTTAATCTCCTTCTGTCTCCGTTCCCCTTTGCATACAAGGAGAAGGCGTCTCTCCTCTCCCCCAGGCTCTGCCTGGAAATCTGTTCAGGCCCCGAGTTCTCTTGGATGATGTGCTTGTGCTGCATTGGGTGGAGTACGACCGAGCTTCACTGGGTCCTCTAACTGCTGCTAACATCCAAATAATAGGAATTACTATTAACAGAAGAGTAGCAAAGAAATCGTGTCTTGTTGATAGATTTCGCTCATCTTTTCAGGCCATTCAATCTTTGGCCTCTGGGTGAAAGGTATGAACAAGGCAGGCAATTAGTTTCAGGAGCAGAGCAGTGAATTCCTCTTTTATAGGGTTCCAAATAACGTTGGAAATAGTGGCATTGGTGTTCTCCTTTTCACCTGTCTCTTAATGCCTTTTGAAGACATTTGTGCCAAAATAATATCTCCAATGCACAAACTGAAGTGCTGTGCAAAAGGATCTATTCTGATTTCCTTTGGCCCTGGAAATGGCTCCCTAAGTGAATTAAAAAAAAAAAATCAAAAAATGTAAATGCTGGGGCAGGGACTATGTCTCTGTTATGCACTGTGCATATTTATGGGGCAGTATAAAGAATAAATAATAACCCACAAACACCGCATTCTGTTCCCTTGTCTACCGAGTGTGCTGATGCATTATGTGATGTAGCTACTACCAGTGAAACTAGGATCTGATTTTTACCTTAATCTGAAATGTATGTCTGTTTTGCACCTGCAATTTTGCAAATTATTTTGTAAGTAATTTTTCAGACATACCCATTGGTGTGTATAACTGATGCTGTTTATGGACAGGATTTTTCAGAGGAGCCATAGAAATGGAACTGGAAAATGATCTGGATGCCTAAAGCCTCTGTTCTAGATCTTTCTATGTATACAACAGTGTATCTTCAACCAAAGTGGTGCTGGTCCAGAGGATGTCATCTGCACCTGCAGTTATGAACATGTGCAAAAGTAAAATGGAGAAATAATGAAATCAGAACTCAAACCCATGTACTATTTTTTTTTGCAAGTCATACTGTGCAAATGAGATCACTTTTTTTTGTATTTTTTTTTTCTGTAGGGAAACAAAGATCAGGGCACTTACTCTTAGGGCTTTATCTCCCATTTCCAAAACAACTGGTGTATTGCCTCTACACAGAGTTCACAGTGATAGGCTGGCTCTATTCACATCAGCGGAATAAAAATAAGACCAGGCTCTTTTGGGGGTGAATGGGTGGGTAAGACTGGCTTTTCAACACTTAACCCAAATGCTTACTCTGTGGTGGCTGTCAAGGCATGCAAGGCTGGAGTTTCCCAATCTGTGTGCTGGCCGAGGTAAAGCAGTTGTCACCTGAAACTCTTCAGGACTTAGAATTTCCTTAATGCTCTGCCTTGTTGTGCGAGCCCATTGAAAGAACACTTCAGAGGGCACCCATTTCTTACTAATGTAAACTTTCTGAGGAGCATCCAAAGATATGACCTCTGGGTGAACCTTTAACCTTCCCCTTAATTATTTGTTTGAAGACAGTGTCGAGTTCTCCCGCTGAGAGCCAAGGCCCATAATGCTTCGCAGCCCTCTGAGCCGGGGTGTGTGTGCAGGGAAGTGTAGAGGGACATAAATAAGGGGACCACCAGATGTAAATAATAGAAGTGGTTGGGGTTTAAATAAATAAAATAAAATAATGATTTAAAAAAAAAAGAAAACCAACCAAACAAACACCCAAAAAGCAATCTGGTTTCGTTGAAGAGTGGCCTGATTGAAGAGAAGGGAAAGACGGAAAGTGTGTGCGTGTCGGGGGGAGGGTGTTTCTGTTGTCTGTGATTTTTTTACAGGGCTAAATAAGCATTCATTCCATTCTTTAAAACCTTGCCATCTGTATACACTATTAGAAGCTCATAGGAGAAGAGAAAACAGTCTTATCAGGCTTTCCTGTTAATCTCTATTGGCCTTAACTTTAGCTGATAAAAGGCGCAATGGATGGAGGAAGTTCAGGTCAGGCTCCATTTGGTCAGCACGGTAATGTTACTGGAAAGTAGCTCAGCAAATTAAGTGCTATCAGGGACCTTTGTCTTTGAGGACAGAAACACACCTCAAAATCACAGCTCTGGGGTAGGAGATGGCTTCGCTGTGCCACAGTCGGAAGGGAATTAACAAGTACATCAACTATGCCTGAGTTCTTATTTTAATACCCGAAGTCATGACTAATTCTGAGGCAAGATGACATTTCTGACAACTGAATTATACTTTTCCTAAAGAATAAAGAATGTCTTTTGGATGTAAACAGGGAGATGCAAAAGAGCCCCTTAGTATTACTTGTAGCATTTATGCATCTGTCTAATGAAATATCCACGACTGTGATTACGGAAGATGCAATCCAAGGTGTGCCACTGTCTTTTATTTTCTGCAGAGGAATTTAACCAGGGGGCGGGAGGGAGAGAGGGAGGGAAGCTCGACAAAAGGCCTTAGAGAGTTGATGCTATATAAAGGCTAGCAATTTACTAAATGAGCAGATGAACTTAGTTTTCAGTTAAGTGACTGAAAGACTTCGCTAGGCGTTGGATTGGGCCCAATGGCAATTATTGGAGGCTGTTTTGGATGATGGGCATGTTAGTATTTCTGAAGAGGATTAAACACTAGTATTCGACTTCATTAGCACTCCTTAAGGGTCACTGGCCGAAAGCCTGAGCTGTGAAATAGCATACAAAACCTGCGCGAAGGCTCCAAAGTGTTCTCAAACACAAAGAGGGGAGCCAAAAACAAGCGTGGCTCCTGAGTGATAGAAAATTGCCCTATTTTGAGAGAAAATCTATGAATAGGCAAGTTTTTAAATTATTTTAGGGAAATTAATTTGGCTTAGCCTGGGCCGATGTGGATCGCTGTGCATTAAGCTAATAAGAAATATGCAAGCACTTATTTTTGGATTACCAGCAAAATTAAATCCAGGCTCTGCAGCCAACTAACTGCCTTTACTAGCACGCAAAAGCCTCAGCAGCCGCCCCGGTTTGAGATTAAAAAAAAAAAAAAAAGGTTATTTTGGGCCTAATATTAACCACATGTACCTGTGACCGGGGGTTTCTAAGGAGTTGAAAGGTGCCTGAGTTTCGGGCGGGCGGTGGCCTTGCGCCGGGTGTCCCCGCTCGGCCCCCAGCTGGCACTGACCTCCGAACGACCCCCGCCTTCACAGGCGCCAACTGCGGGAGTTGCAGAAGAGCAGGAGTCTTTCTGGGCCGGCACTTATTGCTGCTGCGCTGGTGATAAAACTTCAGACAGCCTAATTGATGGCTTTGCTGACCTAACGATACCTTGTGAAAGCACGGAGTGGCAAAGCCTGGTCCTCATTTATGGCCAGCTGCAAGGGTAGCTGGATCCCTAGGATGGAAAGGGGGAAAAAAAAAGTCTCCCAGCCTGTGAACTTTAACCAGGTTCTGAGCCACTCGAAGAAGTTAAAGAAACAATTGTCTTTTAACACAAGTTTTCAGTCACATTTCCTTGTTGAAAGCCTTGTGGCTAATCCAGCTTTAAGGTGGCAAGTAAGATAAGCACGTTACCCGACAAAATTTCTGAGCGCTTAGAAGAAAATGCTTTAAAGTGAAATTATACTCTGTTAAAAAAGCAACGTGGAGCGAAACACCGTGCTAAAATGCTGTCGGTTTTAAAGCAGAGGTGTTCTCAAAACACAGAAGCAAGCTGATGAAAGGACTTCTATTCTTTGTGTTCTGTTGCAGGTTTATTAATGCCAGAAGAAGAAT